>JABUQX010125307.1:45000-48089 GCA_015478945.1 Trachelipus rathkii
AGGAAAGGACCAGGAAGTGCTGAGGTGAAGAAGGTGGGTAGAGGAAAAAAAGAAAAGAACGGCATGGTAGAATGAAGAAGTAAAAAAATGCTATATCCAGTCAAGATAAGAAATATAGATTATAGATGAAGAGAAGAAATGAGGAGGATAGATTAATATATGTGGAGACTAGGGAAAATGCTGAAAATATAAAGAAACACTCTATAATCAACTTGGAAAGAATTTTGTGGAGTTATAAGAAGACAAAAAAGTAACATGAGTTAATATACGGACTGGCGAAGGGCATGCGACAAAGACAGATTCCTGAAACGTTTGTAATAATGAACAAGGAGGGGGAGATACTGACAGAAGAGAAGGAGGTGATGGAGAGATCGAGAGAATATTTTGAAGAGTAGCTGAACTGCGGGGATGTGGGAGAGGAAGACGAGGGAGGCGAGACGGAGGAAATGGAGGAGAAGGTCGGGAGGAGGAGATAATAATGGATGAGGTGAGAGAGGCAGAAAGATACTAAAGAATGAAAGCCCGGCACAGACGGATTATGCCGAGCTCTATAAGACGGGGAGAAGAAGTACAGAGTGGTTAATAAAAATAAAAATAAAAGAAATAATAAAAGAGATATGGAGAGAAGAAATTGTCCCGGAAGAATGGGGACAAGCAATGATATGTATAATAAACAAAAAGAGAGATAGAAGAGTAAGAAAATTAGAGTATAACTGATGTAATCAAAATATTAAAAGAATATTGGAGATAACATTATGAGCCCTAGTGAGGATGCTCAGAGAATGGCAATAGATTTAGAGCAGGCAGGAGCACAATGAGCCAACTTTCTATCTGAAAACGATGGTAAAATATCATGATATAAGTGAACAAGAATGCGAATGTGGCCTTTGGATTTGGAAAGGCATTTGATAGGATAAATAGAGATATGTTATGGAAAGTGTTAAGGGAACCGGAATATGGAATTACTCTAAAGCTGATAAGAGCAATAAAAAGCACATACCAGACATTCAAAAAGAAGATAAGGGGGGATATGGGGGATGGAAGATGGTTCAGGGTAGATACGGGAGTGAGACAAGGAAGTGTTATCTCGCCATTGTTGTTCATAATATATATTGGACTATGGTCTGGAAGAGAATTCATAGACAAGAAAATACGAAACATACACTGGTTTGTGCTGGTGATGCAGCCCTAATAGCAAAGGAGGGAGCTGACTTGCAGGAGAGGATGAACAGATGGGATAATCAAATGAGTAGGTTGGATATGAAAATAAACACAGAGAAGACAGAAGTTATAAAATTGGCAAGGGTGAAGGAGGATTTAAAAATGAGAATATAGGGATCTGTACTGAGACAGGTAGGGGAATTTAATTATTTGGGAGTGACTGTGGAGGGGACGGGGGGAAGTGAGGGAGAGCTGAAGGAAAGATTCAAAAAATTGGCAAAAAACGTCGGTGCGCTGTATCCAATACTAAAGAAGAAAAAAATTCCTACGGGAGTGAAAGTGGTAATATATATAAAACAGCACTGGGGCAGTTACTGATATACGGGGCCGATTATTGGGCCCTGAAAACTGTACAGAAAAGAAAGATAGAGGCAGTGGAGATGAGGGTGCTGAGATTAGTAAAGGGGGTAACTCTGAGAGATAGGAAAAGAAGTGAGGATATAAGGAGAGAATTGAGAACTGACTTGGTAAACGAACAAATACAAAAGAAGCAGCTGAGGTGGTATGGACATGTCAGGAGAATGGAGAACAGAGCGGGACCGAAGAGAATGTTGGAGGCAGGCAGGCCGAAGACCTTCGAGAAAATCTAGGAAGAGATGGATGGACGCGGTGGAGGAGGCGATGAGTGAAAGAGGAGCAACGATGGGGGAGGAGGAAGAGGACAGAATTTACGAAGAGAGAATGATCTGGAGAGCGCTCTGCAGAGGCGACACCTGACGGACTTTGAAAAGTCTACTAGAGGGGATGGTGAATGGAATGGGGAATAATAATGTTATTAATATTTTTATTATTATTATTATTATTATTATTATTATTATTATTATTATTATTATTATTATTATTATTATTATATATCATATTATTATTCATTATTATTATTATTATTATTATTATTATTATTATTATTATTATTATTATTAATATTATCATTATTATTATTATTATTATTATTATTATTATTATTATTATTATTATTATTATTATTATTATTATTATTATTATTATTATTATTATTATTATTATTATTAATATGATTATTATTATTATTATTATTATTATTATTATTATTAATATTATTATTATTATTATTATTATTATTAATTTTTTATTTTTCTCTTTTCAGGTTTTTGTAAAACACTTCATTGAAATTGATCTTCAATACTTGTTTTCTACCTGTGATAATATCATATATATATATATATATAGAAATGTATATATATAGAGTTATATATATATGTATGTTATATATCTATATATATATCTTATTAAGCATATATATATATATATATATAGATATCAAGTCAATTTCCGACATGTTGTATTATGTAATAGTAATTTAATTTTTTTAATTCATGTTAGTTTTGATTCTTTTTTTACTTAAAAATAAAGTCTCCAATTGATAAATTTTATTAATTTATTTTTTAATTCATTATTTAATTAATTTTATAAATAATAAAAATAATAATAATAATAATAATAATAATAATAATAATAATAATAATAATAATAATAATAATAATAATAATAATAATAATAATAATAATAGTACTCTAATAATAATAATAATAATAATAATATTAATAATAATAATAAAAATAATAATAATAATATTCAATAATAATAATACAAACACACAATAATAATAATAATAATAATAATAATAATAATACACACACACACACACACAATAATTATAGACAAAGTTGAGTTGTTTTTTTATATATATATATATATATATATATATATATATATATATATATATATATATATATATATATATATATATATATATATTGAAGTGCCTCCCCATGTTTTCGGTTCACGAGCCGCCACTGATATATATATATATATATATATATATATATATA
>JABUQX010125308.1:0-17500 GCA_015478945.1 Trachelipus rathkii
TATATAGTTAGTATACCTTAATCCAGTCAACCTAATAGTAATTTAGATAATACATTATAGTATACTATAAAAGGAGAAAGAACTACAATATATAATAATAATAATTCTAGTAAAGGAATAATAATAGATTATTATAATTAATTTCAATAATAATTATAATAATAATAATAATATAATAATAATAATAATATAATAAATAATTAATAATAAAATACAGAAGTAAAACGGAATTTAGCATGTGGTGCTCTGAGGTAGTTGTCATTCACAAAGTAAATAAATAAATGTTGTTTTCCTACAGCCACAACGCACCAACTACAACACAAGTTTACTTAAGAAGAAGCTATCACGTTCTCACTCCCTCATAACCTGCACCACTAATGACGAATCTTTCCCAGCCGCGCTTCTTACACTAACACCCACTGACCCAGCCAATATAGCCTTTGAACCGCCACAAGATGATATTCTAACGTTTTCTGAGAGGCAAAATAATAATCATATCACTCACTAACAATTTCTATTTAATAAACATAGTGAAAACAGGGGAAGACAGAATACCTACCTTGAAATCTTCTGTCAACTCTACAAGCACCTTCCTCAAAATCCATACAAATTCACTCAATTATTTCAGTTATATTTTTAAAGCGTAGAAATTTGAAACAAAGATCGCCCGAAACCAACAGCGTGTCGAAATCATAAACTGTTATATATATATAATATATGTAATATATAATTATTTAAAATAAATAATTATAGTATTATATACTATAATATATACTATATATAAATATCTAATTATTATATTATATATATTATATTATATAATATAATATATATTTATATATATATAATATATATTATATATATAATATATATATATATATATATATACAACAAAAAATGTATTTTACATTCAACATCAAATGAGTGTCTAAAACTACTAGTCGATTATATACTAACGTTACCGTATTATATATTATATTGTAAACGTTTGAAGGGATCTTGTACGACTAAGATAATTACTATATAAAAGTAATCAAGTATACGTTAAATACTACGTTTACCATATAATAGGACGTCGCATTTGGAAATGTGGTTCGCATGTACGTCGCTGAGGAAGCTGACATTTTCCACAGCCAAGTGACCGTATATATATTATACATTGTTACTAATACGATGTCACACATCGGCAAAGGGAAGCGCGTTAAAAGCGAACATAAATATCACGTCGCTATTGACAGTTAGTGTGTACTATATATGGATATATATATATATTAATATATATAATTATAAAAATGTTAATTATAATAAATTAATATATATTATATATAATATATATAGTATAGTAATATAATAATATATATATATATATTAATAATATAATATATAAGAATATTGATAAATATAATAACATATATAGTATTATATAAGAATATATATATATAGGGGAAAATTTGAGATTTCATCAAACTAAAACCTAAAAGAAAAATTACCCGAAATGTAACTATTTTTCCTTCTGCCCATTATTATTACCATTATGACTATGAAAAGCACCTTTTATTGATCACATTATAATTGATTACATTGATATAATAAATTATATTGTATTATTATTATTATTATTATTATTATTAATATTAATATATTATATATTATATTATATAATTATATTTATTATTATTATTGATTATTATTATTATATATTATGGTAGTATTATTATTTAATTAATATGCAGATTATTTTAGTTATTGTTGTAATAATGTTGATTAATTGTTGGTATTATTCTTATTGTTATTGTTATATTTAGGTGGATTATTATTATTATTATTGATTATGTAATGTATTATATTATTATTATTTATTATTATATTAAAATTTTTATTATTATATTATTATTATTGATTAGTTATTATTATGTATATTATTATTATTATTTATTATTGTTGTTGTTGTTGTTAGCAAAATATTTTCATAATTTCAATTATTTCTATTTACATTAATGTCCATTATTATTGTAATTATTTTCAACATTTTTATTTTCATTTCCTTAAAATTATTATTAATTGGGAAAAAATTCAGTAAGGGTTCCTGATTTTTGGATAAAAAGATACGTTACTCAAGAAGAGAAGGAGAAAAACTCATCTTATTTGCATAACCTTAAATATGAATACTAAATAAACTTATATAATTAGTATCTCCCGATACTAGTATAAGATATATATAGTGCTCTCATACTAATCGCGTTTATTATTATGATTTTATAATATATAAGGATATGATATAACTATAATTTAGTACGCTATAAACCCATATATATATATAATTATATACAAACAATATACTTAGCCAATTTTATTATATAGTTTATTATATAATAGATGTTAGTTATAATATAGTATATGTAGATCTCTTTCATATTATCTGGAAGAATGGTGAAAATTGCCAATATTAAAAACTTCTCTTAGATTTGTTTTTAATATTCCTCCAATTTTAGTAAAATTAAAACAATTTGGCAGAATAGTAATATTACGAATATGAACGAGTCACATATATTTTATTTAGCAACATTTTCCTCTATACTCAACAATATGACATTTGGAAAAGCCATTGTGCTGGCCTAAATTAAGGTAAGTAATTTTCCTAAATAAATTTTATTTACTTTGATAATTTCTCATTTTCAAAACCCTTGGTGAATATTTGATTATTAGCGTAAATTTTCGCTTTTGAAAAAAAATTCTATCCTCTGCTGGAAGTAAATTTAAAATTATTTATGAAGCGATTTTTTCTAATTTTGGATACTGACTAAAGAAAGTATAAATAAATAAAGAAAAAATAAATATATATAAATAGGTATTTTGATTTTTATTATAATTATTATTATTATTATTATTATTAACTGCAACATTATTATTATATTAATTATTATTATTTAATTATTATTATTATTATTATTATTATTATATAATTATCATTATAGACGATTTTGTAACTTACTCATTTATTATAAATATTATTTATTATTATAATAATTTCATTATGACGTTTTGTAACTAACTTATTTA
Organism: Trachelipus rathkii; assembly: GCA_015478945.1. Lineage (NCBI taxonomy): Eukaryota > Metazoa > Arthropoda > Malacostraca > Isopoda > Trachelipodidae > Trachelipus > Trachelipus rathkii. Next base: position 3,061 of record JABUQX010125308.1, read on the forward strand.
TTTCTGTTGCAAAAGTTTAATAAAAATCAGATAAATTTTAAAAATATTAAATCGAATTTTCAATTTCTTAAGTAAATTTTTGAATTTAACAATAAATTTCCTCTAATAAAATTGGTGGGGCCAATAATAATTGGTTATAATATTTCTGTTAGGATAAATAATAGTAGGGATTAATGTATAATGATTTAAAAAATAATTGATTCCTAATCATAAATCATCGTTAATTAAAGCAATTTATTACTTTTAAAATATTGATAATGAATACTGTTAATATGATTAAATATATTAAATATAAAAAATTTAAGATTCATAAAATCTATTGCAAAAATAGAAGAACATCAATCTCCCTTTTATTAGAAAGTCTTATTACTTTTTGAGCTGTAGATGTCGCCATCTATAAACATACCTCACTGAAGAGAGGACGAAAAAGAGATCACAAACATGTTCTTGACATGTTTGGAAGACACGATTCTCGTGTTATCTAAAGTTTACTTATAAAAATTTAAGAGGCTTTGGGTGGTGGCTCTATGTTTATGTTCAACTACATTTTAGTGCAGGTAAATAAGTTTTATTTTTACAAACTTTGCTAAATCACAGGGATAAGATTGAGGGCCAAAAATAATAGACAGGAAGATTGCTCCGGTTGGCAAGATATACCACGACAATGGATGGTGAAATATACCACCAGCAAAGTGTTGGAGGAGAAACACAGTGGTTTTAGCCTGAAATATTATTATTCCCGGACTGTCGGCCAGATATTCTAATGGCGCTTCTAGACGATACAATATATATAAGGATGAGTATACAATATATATCGTATATATATCATTTATATATATGAGATTATATATACATTATATATATTATATATATATACTCTCACATATATATATAAGAAATATAAGTTATATATATAATATATATATTAAATAAATATATATATAGTATAATATAGTATATATAATAAAATTCATACTATATAAAGATATAATATATATATATATATATAATATATATATATATATTAATATATATAGTGATAAATTATATATATATATATAATATATATATATAATAATATATCTATAGTATATTATAATATATATATATATATAATATTATAATTATATATATTATATATAATATATATATAGAATAATATATTATATTAATAATATAATATATTCATTAAATATATAATAATATATATATATATATATATAAAAGTATTATAATATATATATATATTATATATATATGATATGTATTTGTTTAAGTAAAAAAATATATAATGATTATTATATAATTATATATATATATTAATTTATAATAATATATATATTAATATTATATATATTATATATATATATACTATATATATATATAATAATTTAATATATATATATATCTAATTATATATATGTTATATTTAATACGCTTATTATATATAATACATAGTAATTATTAATACTGTCTCCAAAAACTTTAAAATAAGCAACCTCAAGGTTTCCCTGAAGATTAATATGTTCAATCAAGTTATAGTATATATATATATGATATATATATTATATATATATATATATATAGTATATATATATAATATATTAATGAAGATAAGAATTATTAAAAGGTGAACTATATGATAGGAAGTATATATATATGATAAATAGGGTAATATATTAGTATATGATACTTATATATATAATTAATAGTTGAAGAGTAATAGCTTGGAGAAAGAGTATACTATTATATATACGTACGGTATATAGTATATATAGGGATATACGATAATTGTATATACGATATATATATAATAAGACTCAAAAATAGTAGTATTGCATGATATAAGTTGTTATATATATATATATATATAAGTATTATATATATATTATATATATATATATATTTATATATATATATATATATATATATATATATATATATATATATATAATAGTTAGCAGAGGTATAGAAGAAGGTATATGAATGGAAATATCAAATTATATTAATTTTAAATTGAAATGTTATGAAGTGGTATAATAATGAAATATAATTTATATAAGTAATAAATTATACTCTTAGTATATATATATGCAAAAACAGGTACTGATATAATATATATATATATTATATATGTATATTTATCATATATATTATATATATGTAATTTATATATTATATTGACAGGTATTAAAATATATTAGTATAGAATGGAATAAATTCGTTTAGGCCAATGAGTTGTAGGTAGTATATATATATATATATATATATATATATATTATATATATATAGTATATTTTGGAGTATATATTTGGTTAAGGCTTCTGGGATAAAAAAGATAATCAAAATTATTTGATATTGTATGTATATATCTCATAAAGTATATATAGTGTTAAAAGAGTGATATATTTAGTCAATAAAGTAAATTAGAGTTTTATTTGAAAGCGAGTATATATTGGTAATATTTATAATTATGTATATAGTACAAGTAGTAATAAGGTTATAGTGTATAAAACAATTTACGGGATATTTACAAATAACTTTGATATTATTTATATATATGTAATTATATGGTAGTTGATAGGTATGAAAGAAGGATATATATCATGATGATTATATGAGTATATATATATATATTATATATATATATATATATACAATATAGTATATTATATATTATATACTATATATATATATTATATATAATATCATTATATATATAGGTATATGTATATATATAATATATATATAGTATATATATTGCATTTATATATAAAGTATAGTATTAATATATATAATATATATAATATATCTATAGGTATTGACTATGGAATATATTATATCATGGTGTAGTAATGATAAAAGTAAGTGGAGTAAGTAATATAATATATATATTTGTTATATAGTATGGGCTATACTATGTATAATATTGACGTCGATGATAATTATAAATTATTAAATATATATAATGATATTATTGCATTGAGCGAAATCGGTGGAAGAGTTTAAGAGATATACTATATATATATAATAGGTGACATAAGAGGCGGTATATATATATAGGTACATAAGTATATATTATATATATGAATATATGAATATATATATATATATATATATATATATATATAGTTGGAGTCTTATAAAATCATTGTTGGTAGTTATTGTAGTTATTTATATATATATTATGGAAATATATAAATATGTATATTATATATGAATATTAAATTTTAATTGTAGATTATAATATAATTATATATAATATATATATATATAATATAATATATATATAATATATATATATATATATATATATGTTTATATGTTATATATAGAGAATGTAGGGGAGATATAGTTACTACTGACTCCATATAGTTTGATTTATATATATATCAGTTGACGACTCCAGTAATTTTTACGGCTCGGGCTTTCTTCTCTGTCTCTCTCTCTCCTCTTCTCTCTGCACATATATATATATATATATACTAATATATATATATATATATATATATATATGTATGTATAGTCTAGGTAAGAGATAATATATAGAGGATTATATATTAGTCACTATTAGGTAGGGATATAAGTTCATGATTTATTATATATGAGATAAGTGTATATATAAGTTTGGTATTTTAAACAGCCCAGAAAACAATGAGATTATTCAGGACATTATGGATAAGTTTGTGAAATGAATATATTTTCTTATTTTTACATATTGTTTTGCTATTAATTTTAGAAAATATGTAATTGTCTCTCGAATGTGTAAATAGATAAAAGTGGGGATATATGTATTTCCTCGATGATTTCACCTTGACTCCTGTAGTTTATGGATTTAGTTAGTAAATATTGTTGAATTATTATATAATGTATGATTATTTAGTTCGCAATAATTAGTTAATCTTATATTAATTTACTTTATTTTATGGTTTTAGATTAAGAATATGATGTTGCCATAAAATTAAGGTTGTATTATCATAGATATCGCTATTCCTTACGACGTTGATAAGACGGATGTCCTCAAATAGTCTGTAAAATTCAGGGGTTATTGATAATTTAAATATTAATTATTTTTATCCGAAATGTTTTTTAATTAAAAGATATCAATTATGTAATATGTAATTTTTTAATTATATAAACTGTAAGTGAACTTATTAGTTCCTAGGTAGGATAGTTGAAAGTGACCAGGGTAAAAAAATTTATAGAAGTAAGACTTCACGAATGTGTATTTTTGTGGGTATCGGTCTTCTCTCAAAGTTTGGCCCTTCTGCTATTACGTAGAGAATTCTGAAGCTGTCTATTATGAATATAAGAAATGAACAAAAACCAACGGATTATTTTAATGGAAGAATGAAAGGGATATCTATCAAACGCATAGATACACCTTTTTGGTTTAAATTTTGAATGCATAATTTCTATTTTCTGATGTAATAATTTTCATATGACCAATTTTCTCAAAATAATAATAATAATATTAGCAGCTTTTTTAAGAAAATATGTAAAAGATCGATCGTTTCATATACATTTGATAAATCGTGCTAGCCCGAGCAGCTCGAGTGAGGAAGTCGCTCTGATATGATTAATATATATTATATATATATACTATATATATAATATATAACTATATATATATTATATATATATATTATTATATAATTATGACAATAATAAATGGAGCGGTTAATTATATATATATATATATATATAATCAGTGGCAGGTCCTCTGAGATGGGTTTGGGTGTAATGGTGTGGTGGCCCCTAACGTAATATTGCTCCTCGCCCATTCCTATCCCCAAAGGTCAACTGGGCTTGAGGTTGGATTGTGTTATACTTCAACTAACATTTGTAATTTTTACAAAAGAAGATAATTATACTATTGCTTATCTCTGGGTATGAATAAATCTCTTTAAAAAGTTATTAGGGTGAAAAATGAATATGGTATGATACGTATTATTTATATAACCTAATGGTTCTCAAAGAACATATATACTTTACTTTCGGAGTCTTTACATTTCTAAATTTACTTACGTCAGTTTATAACGCTCAGATATGGTCAGTTGTTGTTCTATTTAGCCGTAGGCGATCGGTAGGGCTAACATGGAGTATTAATCGGTGCTGAAATCATCCCGGCTGGAAGGGAAATCGGGGTACATTTACTCTGCGCTCAAAAATAGTCCCTGACCGGAAAGAATATGTTCTTTTTATTAAAAGTGTGTGGTTGCTTCAAGGCAGTGTATGCTTTAAGTTAAGAAAAGTATAATATATATAGTATATATCTATATATTATATATATCTTATATATAGTGAGTAATTAATACCTTATATGATAGGTGTATATAATTATATATATGAATGATGTAGATATATAGTTTAGTAGTATACTGTTAGTATGGGTATAAGGCTATATTATATAGTGAGAGATCCAATGAGGTATTATGGTATGAATAAACTTCTCATATATACATATTAATGACAAGATATATATGTATAATGTATATATATATATAATTATTTTTTTTGATTATCACACTCAAAGGAGAGTTATATATTATATATAATCCGTCACACTTCTCGAGAAGCCTAGTAGTATATATTTATGATATATATTTATTTACTATATTGGAGGACTTCTATTATATTAACGATATAAGTTTCATCTCAACTTTAATAGATAGATAAGAGGTATAATATATATGATGGCTTCTATATTGATAATTTATTATATGTACTACTACGCTTCTAACTACTATACTCATATAGTGATTACTAGATATTGTTATTTAATGCTGCGGGTAATCTCGCCTCACTTAATAAATCCGGGGGGGAATATAAAGGTATTTAATGGAGTGATAAAGGATAATATTATAATATAGGTGAAAGTATATATAGATTATTACATAGATATATATATAATATATATGATTAATATATATATATAAAATATAAGTATTATATATATTAATATAATATATATTAAAAATATATATATTAAATAATATATATATAATATAAATATTATATATATAATATATATAATATATATATATAAAAATATATATATAAAAATATATTATATGAAATATATATAGATATAATATTATATATAATATTAGGTGGCGGAGCAGGGAGTAGGCGCGTGAATTCCTTCAGTAGATTTCTCACATACGAGTTGTGAGAATACTAAGTGTAAGGCACGAACCCACACCACGTTCCGGACGTGTCTCAAGGCTGTCAGGAATGACTGTATAACCTCTCAATTCTTGAACACACTTGACCTATGTTGGTTCAGCCTCACTGTCCTTCTCTCTAGGTAAAACAACCACCTTCCGGGCTCCCTATTGGTAAAGTACATGTGGCCATGAAGACCTATTCTATCTACATATAAGTTTTATACTTGTCTCTCACATAAGACAAGCACCACATGGCTGCAGCCTTACGGAGCGTTTTTGTTCTTGCCACTCGATGGCGGTGGCCGATTGAGGAGGACCATAGCGTTGCTTTCTACTTGCTAACTATAATTGGAAATGACTGCTTTGACTCTTGGTTTTTGGTAGTTAGACGATAAGGTGGGAGCTGTTGTCACTGATGGGATGAGCAGTTTCATTCCTTTTTCAACTAAATCTTTCTCTCTCCTCATAATCCATGGTTCGATCGTTATTGTTCTCTGGCCATTTCAGGCTTGAAGAGACAGTGCGTATCGGGAGTTGGAAAAAATTCTCGTTCTCCTATCACTCTGGCTATGTTAATTTACATTCAGCTAGAAATCGTTGCAGGGATACTCTTCGACCGCACCGGGCTCGTTCATCAAACGAAAACGTGCGCTAACCTCTGGTTCTCCTTACTGACAAAAATCTTTTCTGCTCTTGCCAAAAAACATCTCTTAACAACTTCTGTAAATCTGCCTTTCCTCCTTCTATTCGATCTGAACTTATTTGCTCAGATGGTTCTGTTGCTAATTCTCCAACTGAAAAGGCCAATGTTCTCTGGGTTCGGCCTCCTATTGTCTCTACATCAACCCTTGAAGTAGCGAGGTGAATTCTGGCATTCTTCCCCTCACTCCCTGTCGTCTCTCAGGAGGGGTGTCCATATGCCTTTGCCTGTGAGTATTACCACTCTGATCGGGTGCGGGATGGTGCTCTTACTGAATACAAGTTCTGTATGAACGTTTTAGGAAAGGCGGGTGGCCCGGATGGCATCCATTTCCCCGGTTTGAAGAGTGAGTGGATATGCTTCGGCCGTGGGACTGGGGCCCCTTCCTCTCGTGTTCAACATATAGAACTCTATGTTAGCTCTCTAGTTAAGTGAAATTCGCTTGCCGCGTCAGTGTTGGAAGCACGCACATGGTCCAACCTATTTCCGAAGAAAGGGAAGCCGCTCTGACCTTCTAAACTATCGCCCTATAGCTCTCACCTTGTATTTTCTATCAAGATCTTTGAAAACTCTTCTCAACTTCTCATTTTCATGTATACCAGTCTGGAATCTCATTCACTTCTTTCCGGTCGCCAGTACGGGCTTTCGGCGCTCAATGTCTACTGGCGATATACTTTCCTTATCGTTACTGATTTATGGTTTTCCGCCCTTAGGAACTATGGGGAGACGTTTGCGTGGGTGGCGCTTGACATATCCAAAGCATTTGACCGGGTATGGCACGCGTCAACTGCTCTCCAAGCTCCTTCCTTTGGGTTTGCCTCCTTCTCTTTGCTTTATTATGTTTAGTTTTCTCTCAAATTGGCATCCAATATCGGCTGTTGTTGACGGGGCGGCTTCTTCTTACTTTTTTTCTGTCAATTGTGTGTTCTCAGGGTTCTGTCTTATTCTCCTTACTTTATTCTTACTTTTCATTAATGTCTTTCTCAACCTGCACATCTAACTCTATTCCATCGTATGCCGATGACTCGGACCCTTCATTCTCTTCAACTCCATTTCAATTCTGCTCCTTCTCTTTACTTGTAGAATTGCCTCTCGTCTTAATCTTTCGATTCTATTCTTTCGCTGATCTGGATTAGAATTTCCGGGTGGGGGGTCGTCTCAATAATGGACAAAATTTAAGTTCTTTTAAAATGTCGCAACTTCTACAAATCTCCCTCTCTAAAAGGAGCCTCCAACTTTTCCTTATCTCGTTTTGGTCCGACGGTTCTCTCGTGTCAATGCTGCCTAAGTTGACAAAATAAGAATGTAGAAAGACATATCCTTGAGCCTTAACGGAGGTTAACAAAAAAGAGACTGGTTATCTGCTGGGGAAACCACAGCATCACAACGGAGTTGCGGTTAGGGCGGCTCGGAAAGAAACTGGGGCACACTCATGATTTAGACTGCCCGTGAGACTTTTTTTTCTTCTTCTTATCCTCTTCACTTCAGCTAGACAAGGGCCTCATCCGCCCTTGTATGATGGAATACTTGCTCTCATATCTGGGGGCTCTGGTGTTTTCACCCGGCTTTTGGACAGGGTGCGAGTAAAGCCAAATAACGGGTTATAAAATCTGTTCCGTCGTGTTCCCCTTTACTACCTGTGTATAGACCGGTGACGGTTATTTATCTATTGCGGCGCGAGGGGTAGGAGAGAGTAGATCCAGTGGTGCTTTATCTCTTTTCTTAGGGGTAGGTTGTACCGACAAGCAAGGCAGATGAATCGGGAGGAGAACTTGTAACTCGCTGTACCACCACCTTTACGGCGGCCGCGTAGCACAAGGGTTGCTGTGTCTGCGCATGAGTTGTTTGTGTGGATATCGGTAACTCCAGGCTGGTTCGCTGTGGTGCTTTCCTTCTTTCCTGCCACCTCTATTCTGTGGAATTCTCTTCCATCTTACTCAATTTCCTGCTGAATTTAATCCCCTCACTTCAAAGCCTGCGGCGTCTGGGCTCATCTGCGTAATTTGCATTAGTGGTGAACTTTCTGGACGTTGTAAACACCCCCTCCTTAAATTAGGAGCTCTGCCGGGGGGGTGAAAGGTGTTGAAGTGGTGGTGAGACCATACTAATAAATAAAGAGGAGGTTATTAATAATGGTATGTTTAGTAGGTGAGGACGGAGTGATATAAGTGAAGGATAGTCCTCGGTGGTATAGATAAGGTATTTATATATGTGTAGTATGATATAATATGTATATAGTAGTAGGGATTAGTACTAAGCGGGTAATATAATATCATAATAGTAAATAAAGTCCTAACAAAAACGCGTAGATTATAATTTTATGTATTGATAAAACAGTTCTCTCAAGTATCCCGCCAGGTGACTGGGTGGGATTCTGAACCTTTAGGTCGCCATAGGGCAGATTGATACGTGATGCATTAGTGGAGATATTGACACCAGGGACCACGAATGAGAAACTAAAGGGAAGAGAACCCGCCACATCTGGTTCCGTCTGAAAGTGAGCAATGTAAGAGGCCTCTCCCAGGAAGAAAGTGATGGTTATGTCTGTAGTAACAGGCATAAACGAGTTATAATATACTGTATAATGCTATATAATAAGGTAATATATGAGATGGTATAGGGTTATAGCATATATAAAAGCGTATGTAGTGGATGTTATAAATATATATATAGGGTATATATAGCTTATATGATAAGCTCTCTAATATATATATAAAATAGTATATTATATAATGGTATATATATAGTACACATGAGAATATGGATGGTTAAGGTATTATATAGTATATTTTGACTAATTAGTAGTAATATGGTTATATATAGTTATATATACCGGTGAATTGATTAGATACTATATTAGTCTGATAGGGTAATATATAGATATATATATTATAATATATATTATATAGGTATATATAAGTAATAATCTTAAATATATAATGGGATAGTTCAAGTAGAGCATATATATATATATATACATATATTATTATTTATTAATGTTGTTAATTATATATTATATTATATCTATTATTATTATGCTGCTATTCGAGTTATTATTATTATTATTATTATGGTATTTATTAATATTATTATTATTAGTTATGGGAAAATTATATAATGTGGATAATATTATTATTAAATTATTATTGGGAATTGATTAATTATTAAATATACTAGAATTTTTTAATTTATTGTTTATAAAGCGATATATTCCAAAGGAATCATTTCGGAAAGAGTCAAAATCTCAAGTAGGGAAAAAATGTTTTAATTAATTCTCTATAATAGGGTTGTACTTGAGCACCGTATCAAGCCAGAGTGATGCGACTACCGGATCAGGATTGCCAACGCGCACCGCACCGCACCGCACCGCCAGTGCATTTTTTTCGTAGTATTTTTTTCTATATTACAATGTACAATCCGCATAGTACCGCGCACCTGGGAGCACTGTAATAGCACTGGATGCAACTTCGCCACAACGAACCACACCGACCACCGCACCAAAATGAGCTCGATATATTAACCTTAGAATGTTAAGGCTAGAGCACCAGATCACACTCACACACAGCACCCCGATCACCGAACCGGGCATTCGCGCAGCGTCACCGCAGCCAGATGTGTTCGAGCATTCGGAGGAAAAATAGTTTATACTTTATAAAAATAAAAAGGAAACGTGGTAAACGTGTTGGACTAATTCCCGTAGAGTTTTACGCTGTAAAATTTACAAAAATCGATTGTTATAATAATAATAATAATATTATTAATAATAATAATAATAATAATATAATAATAATAATAATGTAATAATAATAATGAATAATATATAATGGTAATATAATGGAGATAATAATAAATAATACATTGGAAGACCATAGAGTACTATGGTAATAATAGATAATAATAATTAATCATAATTAAATAATTAATAATATAATAATAATTAATAATAATAATAATAATAATAAATAATTAATAATAATAATAATAATAATAATAATAATAATAATAATGATGATAAATGAATAATAATAAATAATGAATAAAGATGAGCGAATGTGACTAATGAGATAAAGAAATAAGAAAAAGATTAGTTATGATAAAAAGACGACTACTCCTACTGAGATAATAAAGAAATAATAATTAATAATTAATAAATAAAGTTACAAGAATATAATTAAAGGTAAAATATTAAATATGAATAATAATATAATAATAATAATAAATAATAGGATAATAATGATTGCAATAATAATGATCATGAATAAGAAGATAAATTGGTAGAAATGAATAATGGAAAGATAGATAATACAATATAAGTAAATGAATGAACCTAATAATAGAGTAATGAAGACTCCAAGAAAAGAGTAAGTTGATAGAAATAAAATAATATAAAATAATAAATACTCTTAACTAATAAATAGAATAATCATAATTCGGGAGTATAATCATAATTTCAGTAATTCATATGGATCATACCGGGATCATAAATGCATAATCATGAGTATCATAATCATTAATTCATAAACAAGAATAAGAACATGAAAACATGAACAAGAACAAGAACAAGATAAGTAAGAAAAAGAAAAGAAAAGTAAAAGAAAAAGCAAAAGGAAAAGAGAAAAAGGAATAAGAGAAAGAAGTTAGAATAAAATAGAATATATATCAATTAACCGAAGATATTTGAAAGAAAAATTCATTACATTCGAAATTATTACAAAAATAAAAAAAATCTTTTTGTTCATGAAAAGTAAAAATAATTCATTTCATTTTTAAATTAAATTTTTGAATTTATACAATGAAACGAAACGATGATTCCAAGTTACAAAATCTGACCTACAGACTTGACGTCTTCTGTGATTTGCAATACTCGATATGTTGAATGCTTTAAGATTGGACTTCAAATTGGGAAATTGACGTTTGGCGACTTTCTCAATTTATTATGCTACCAATTTGCTTCTCTCATTCCTTCCTTTCTATATATTCTTCATTCCTCTATCGGCGGTTTACAGGTACATAGGAAGTTATGGATACTGAAATAGATTTAAATCTATATAATACTCATATATATATATTATTAATTATATATATATATTATTATATATATATTATATTATAATTAATATATATTATAATATATATATATATATTATATTTATATCTATTATATATATATATACGGTATATATATATATATATATATATATATATATATATACTATATTATAATATATATATATATATATATATATTAAATATATATATATATATTATATATATATATTATATATATATATATTATATATATATCATATATATATATATATATAGTGAACAGGAGTCGTATTAAAAAAAGAAAAAATAATCACCTATAAGTATTGTCGATAGTGTTTAAAGAAAGGTATGTTACTGATCTGAGTGCATTATTTTCTTTTGAACTGTAGTTTACGGTTATTAGGTGTTGATTAGAATGGGAATGGATGGGAAAGGAGAAAAATAAAGTAGCACATTTCTTTGAAGTACCTTTTTAATTGTCATCGTCGCATTTGGTTGCAAAGATGTATAAGTCTATCCGTGAAACGTGTAAGTTAATATTTTAAGTTATCGTCTATGAGCGGATGCAGGAAAGTAACGTGCTACTTTTGACTGGAAAGTGTTGGTTAAAGTACAACGTCAGTAAATTATAGTTGAAAGACACTACTACGTTAAATGTTCAAGTTGAATTATTTATTATATGATTACGTTTTGTTATTTTTATTTTATGGGTTATGAATTGGGAGAATAATAGTGAAGCGAGTGTAGATGCAAAATTTATTATGTTTATTAATTGTTATTATCGAATGATCGTGTTTAATATTATGTGTTTATTGTCATTGTTACGGATATTGGGATAATTTAGACATGCCTGTCAACTTACTATTTTATTATAAATTAACTTTATAATGTACAGTGCGGGAGTCTACAAAAGTGCGGAGTCCTACTACAGCCAGTATAGAGAAACAACCGTAAGTAAACTTTGATGTGGAACTATTGTTGGAAAGTTGGAGTTCAAATCAGCGTGGGGTGGCGTCCTGGTCAGGTTTTTTCTACATTATGGGTGACCATTCGGAAAATGATAAGTATCCATAAAATGTCATCAGCGTTTTGGATTCTGTAGAAGTGGTGGGTGGAAGACTGTTTATTGAAGTGTTGCCTGTGAACTTTCATCACCACGCAAAGTTCTTCCAGGAGGGACTGGCTGGTGGACGTTGTTTCCGCTGGTTTTAACATGTTGGATCGGGTTGTTTATAATCCAACGGTTTTAGAAGGGCTCTTCACGGATGATTGATGAAAGTTTTAACACAGTCCTCATTGATAACATAGTATATATTTTTGGTAATCGCAATTTTATTACTTTAATATAGTTAACTAGATTAGGATTTGGTAAATGTTTTTATTGGATAGGTGTAGTAATTTTGTTACTGTGATAAAATGATTATTTAATGAATCCTCCGTTTTTTTCCCCTGTGCATAGATTTCAAACAGAAAAAGAACCCTGTTACCATGATGAGTTAGTCGGTTAACAATATATCTATATATATATAGTATATAATATATATATATAATATATATATATATATATTATATATATATATATAATATATTTATATATATATTATATATATATATATGTTGTTATAGTCACCACATCCGGTGGTTCGAACCCAAAGGAGGCAAGTTTTTCTTTATCTTCCTCTTAACTGTTCTTTGTTTACAACTTTAATTGCTGTTTTGGCAATGTTAAGTTAATTTAAAATCCGTGTAGAATGAGGGATGGACAGGGTGAAAACTGTGATTTTCGTCTTGACGGAACTCGTCCGCTAAACATGCTCGTGAATCTAAATTTTATAGGTTTGAGTTATGGTAACGGTAAACATCGAATATGTTTGCTCTCAGCTAGCAACACCTGCTGGTGTGTTCGCCATAGAGGGGCAGCTTTTCTTTATCTTCCCGTAATTGTTCTTTGTTTAACTATATATATATATATATGTATAATATATTAATATATACTATATATATATATATATATATAAGTATATTATATACTATATATAGTTATATAAGTACAATTCTCTAGAATTATATTTTATCCTTTTTTATAAATCAAATTTGGTTAGTGAGCATAACTTTTACTATCCTTTTTCATTGTATATTTACTTTAACGTTTCTGGAACCCATGTTCCCACCATCAGGAAAATAAACATTTTAATGCAATGGAATTAATTTTTTCTTTATTAACTGTTTTCTATGAAATTTGTTAATATTTTATTCATAAATGTAGTTTGAAGGATCCGCTAAATCACTATTGAGAGATAGTTTCAAAAGTTGATATATTGTAGATTGTTACCACATCTCAAGGTAAAAGAATGCTGTTCTCAGGAGATCTGCCTCAGTGCTAAATTATTCTGTAGTGAGTGAGTTGTTTAGTACCCTGTGTACTCATATTTCACCATAGGAAGGAATAAACTGTTGGAACAGATAATTGTTGGAAGAGAGTACCTCTATCTGAGAATATTGTTAGCAAAAATATATATCC
>JABUQX010125308.1:22500-23892 GCA_015478945.1 Trachelipus rathkii
AATAATAATAATAATAATAATTAAATATAATAATAATAATAATAATAATAATAATAGATGATATATAATGATAATAATAATGATAATATAATGATAATATAATATAATAATAATGATATAATAATAAATATACTATAATAATAATAATAATAATAATAAAATAAATAATAATAATATAATAATAATAATAATAATAATAATAAAATAATTAATATAATAATACTTTATAAATAATAATAATAATAATAATTAATAAATAATAATATATAATAATAATAATAATAATAATAATATATAATAACTAATAATAGAATAATAATAAGCTACAATATCATATATATGTTGCATCCTTCATAATCATAATTAAATTCATAATAATAATATATAGAATATAACTAGATCACCATTAAGCCAACTTAATATTAATAAGTCTAATAATAGTAATAATATATTTTTTTAATATGAACATTTCAATTAAGGAGCATAAAAAAATTTTAATAAAAAATTAAACATTTATAATAAATCTGCGCAAAAGTAACAATTAACAAAATATATTGGGTGAAAGATTACAATATTTATATCATAAGAATTATTACTAAGAAATAAAAAATTTCTGTAAAACAAAACAAAACCAAAACCAAAAAAAAACTTACCATTCTTGCAAATCAAAATGTGAAATTTTCTACCAGGGAAACGAAACGATGATCCAAGTTAACAAACATTCTGCCTACAGAACCTTGAAGTCTTCTTGTGAATTTGCATCCTCGCAATATGTTTGAATGCTATTAAATTGGCCCTTCAAAATTGAATTGGACGTTTTTGCGACTTTTCCCCCAATTTATATTGCTCACATTTGCTTCTCTTCATATCCTTCTATTCCTAATAATTCTTTCATTCTTCTATCCGGTGGTTACAGGTACATCAAGGAAATATGGTATTGAACATTTGAATTTAAATACTATATACGTGGCTCGTATATATATATATATGTATATATTTATTTTATATATTTGATATTTCAAAGATTAAAAAATTATATATATCTATAATATATATTTTGATTTGTATTTATATATAATATTATATATATTAATATATATATGTATGTTGTTGTATGTTTTTTTCTCTGCCCACAACTGCGGTGTTGGACTCAAAGAGGGCAAGTTTTCTTTATCTTCTCGTAAATGTTTTTTGGTTTACTAACTTATTAATTTGCGTTTTTTGCAGTGTTTAATTTATAAAAGGGAGGAAGTGAAAACCTAGTGATTCGTCCTTGACGGTAGCTCATTTACTTAAAGTTTTCATTGAAGCTAACTTTTTTGGGTTAAAGGATGGCTCAACGATAAAGCGTAAAGTATGTTTGTGTTCTCAGTCGTAACATGTTGTGGTTGA
>JABUQX010125309.1:0-19258 GCA_015478945.1 Trachelipus rathkii
ATTCGAAGACCCTATCAACCAAGTCATGTCAGCAGCTGACTTAGTCAAGGTTTCCCCAACTCTGGAGTAGTTTGGCTTTTTTTTACATAGGTTGCACTACTCGTCAATGATGGCAACGAGATGTTTTTAAGGTTGATGAGACCGTTTTTAACTTTTGGATCTCTAAACGGTAGGAAATTCCAAGTCATGTTGACAGTAGATTTGGATTTTCACCCTAAAATCACTAGATTTTGACACAATGTGTCAAAGTACATGTTTCTAAGGTAGGTAAGACCGAATCTGAGCTCAGGAAGAGTTTTTTTTTTGAAGTGTCAGAGCCGGAGTCCGAAGAAAAACACAGTGTGCATGGCTGAGGAAGATGGAGGAAGGAATAAAAAGAAGTCTCATGTGTCGGATCAAATGAGCCCTAGCCGGAACTGGTGCGGGATCCGGTGTCTGCGGCGGTGCCAGTGGAGACGGAGAAAAATTTTTCTCGAGGCAGGAATCAAACCATCGACAACAGCCTCGCCGTTAGATAATGTATAGGAGGCTCTACCACTTGACCGAGAGCAAAATTTTTCTCTGCACTATTATTGACTTTGGTTGGTTGTTCCTGTAACCAAGGGCCATCCCAGCAGAAGGCCGTGTAGCCCCAACAAAGATTCCAAGCACCCTTTTATGGATTTAAATAAGTACCGAGTTTCAAAGCTGTGATATCGAAGCAGGAGGCCTAAAACTGTTCCGAGAAGCTTTAGAAGGTAGTGGTAGAGCCTCCTGTACATTGTCTAA
Organism: Trachelipus rathkii; assembly: GCA_015478945.1. NCBI lineage: Eukaryota > Metazoa > Arthropoda > Malacostraca > Isopoda > Trachelipodidae > Trachelipus > Trachelipus rathkii. The sequence goes on from JABUQX010125309.1 coordinate 769, forward strand.
CGACGACGCTGTTGTCGATGGTTCGATTACTGCAGCGAGCAAAATTTTTATCTGTCCTATATATATATATATATATATATATATATATATATATATATATATATATATATATATATATATATATATATATATATAGATATATATATATATATATATATATATTAAAAACATATGTATGCGAGATGATAGAAACAGTAATTGAATTAATTTTACCTTAGAACTATATAATTACAGACCACGGCGGTACAATAATTAATATGAAACGGAAGGCTGCTATCTAAAAAGATTTTGATGTTAGTCATTTATTAATATTCTTTCTTGTATTGTTGTTTTTCACAGATCATAATAGACAATTTTTATTTTATATAATAAATAAGGACTGGGTCATTGACCTTTCGAGTACATTTTCGTGAGTACTTGAATCCAAATATTATATTTATTAGAATGATTTGCCCAGGGGCGAGGGCGATAGTGCCTCGATATACTGGGCTAGATCTCTTTCACCATTCTCTCTAATTTTTATATCTTATTATTTCACTGATGAATCAACATAGCGTATCAAAATGACACTTACAAGAGATCTTGTTTATAAGAATCTTATTATAATTATAACACCTTCAATTTTAATATAAAAATAATATATTTAGAGTGTGCCAGGGCTACGCCCCGGGGCACTTGTTAACGGCACTGATGTCTTGGCCGGACTAAACGTCTTCCCTCTTTTCGGCTTCAGATATTGCCGGTAGGGGAAAAGACTCTTATTGGTTGTTTCAATTTGAAATAACATAAAAAAGAAGAAAAATAGTTATGTGTAATCTTATAATATGTAAGCAATTTTACCGTACCTAAGAATACACATAACGGTTGGATCTTTGTTTCTCCTCTCATAATAATAGCTTTTGCCTCCAAAGAGTTCTAGCTTTACAATTATAATAAAGATTATAAAACGCATTATTTTATAGTATAGAATTAGTACATCTTCTGGTGACTCCCGGGCAAGCAAGAATACCCAGCCTTCAATTATAAAAAATACATTTTTTTAAAAATTTTAAAGTTGGCAGACATATTTCGTAGAATTTTATCTCATTTTTAGAGACAAATTCCCAACTTTTTTTTTGGTACCCAACAGCCTCTTGTCTTATGCCTACCCACTCGTGATGACGTCAGAGGTCTATAGGAGAACATAGCTCCTCCCACTTATGGTATCACGAACGAACGTATTATTTCACTCGTTATTTCAGATAATTTTTAAATATGATTTCATATTAATTCGAAAAATATATTATCATTAATCGGCACCATAAAACATTATAAAAATAATTTTAAGCAGATAGATCTTCCTAATAACACATAAAATAAATTCGTATATAACTAATTATAATAATTTCATTATATTTTTTAATCATAGGACCTTTCTAATCTAAGTATTAAAATCAATAAATAAAATACAATCATTTTTAATATGGAGATCTCCAGCATGTAATTTTACCTATAGACTCAAGGTCCTCACAAAAATAGATATTTTAAAATACAAATTTTACTATTCCTAAAAATTATTACAGTGGTCTTTCTTTAGAAAAAGGAATATTTCTTCATTAATGGGACCATCATAAGAGGCCCATTTTACAAATACGATTTTCATTAGCCGTCACGTGTTACCAAATAAATTTCATTATCCTAAAAAACAAAGTTACAATTTTTCTTCCTCAGAGAAGGAATTTTTATTATATGAATAACAACGGTATCTCCTAAAAGTCCGTTTCACAAGCATTTTTATTTCGTTTCACATATCAACCTTCTTTCCCTCCCAATTTTTGGGGGGGATAAGAGTAAGAATGATGGGGGATACCCTCATCCTTATACATTGTAAAAGTTTATTTCCATATACAAAAGACTCTTATAATATTAATATTGCAAAAAAGAATCTATTATTCGCTTTCCATTATTTATAGCATCATTATGCCACCGAGTTACAATATATTTTAATTACTTTTAATAAAACAAAATAATTACGAAATTAAATTTGCACTTCAACAAAAAATAACTTTGTTAATAAAAATACACTCTAGGCGCGGGAGAGGAATTTCTATGCACATTCCTGTATTCTTTTGAGCGACATTTACAAAGCCGGTGTCAACGACTTTTAAGGAAGGCAAATTTTGAAGGCTTAACCTCGTTCAGACTAGAGGCGACTTTGAACTTTTGTTGTTGTTATGTGCCGGCCTCGCGTGTTGCCGTCCAAAATTTTGAAGTTAAGACCACTTCGATGAAAAGTTAAAAAACATTCCTATATCGTTTGGACTCGGAGTCCTCAAAATCAGAATCTGACTCTTTCTCCTCTTCGAGTTTCAACATTTAAAGAAAACTTTTCTAAGTGCTTTGGAGGCATTCTCAAGGTGGGGAGTGTCTTCCCTCTCGCCATCCCCATATAATCGCAAGGTCGAAGCTTTCCTTGTATCGGAGATTCGTTGGAAGATCTTTTTTTTTTTTTTTTTTTTTTTTTTTTTGGGCACGGCGTTTTTTCCTTTTTTAGAAGTTTTTTTTTTTTTTTTTTTGGGGTAACGACTTTTTATATTTTTTTGTAAAAGAAATTTTCTTCACGTTACAAGAATAGGCTTTCAGTATTATTACACTAGTTAAAAATATTTTCTTCACCTGGGTTTAGATAATCCTTCCCACTATTATCACCGTGTTATTTATTATTATTATTATTATTATTATTATTATTATTATTATTAATATTATTATTATTATTATTATTATTATTATTATTATTATTATTATTATTATTATTATTATTATTATTATTATTATTATTATTATTATTATTATTATTATTATCTGGCCCTTTTTACCAAAAGATTGTCATGACCGATGTCCCTCTCGGGTCACCAAAACTATATACAAAGATTTGATTAATTGGCCCTATTTAAGAGATCACCTTGATATAGCAAATAACAAAATAGTTTTGGAATAGTGAAACGTTCCTTTATTTATTTCTTTATTAATTATGTCTAATGACTATTTTACCAGGACACAATTTAAGTGATTTAACTATTGTTCAAAAATAAATATTTATTCCTACAATATCAATTATTATTTAAATGTGTCTTTGATAACCTTACAAGTTAGAAAATAGGACCCAGAGAGCTAACAGCTTTGCTCTCTCTTGGGATAATAACTTTGTAAGGTGTACAAACAAGACAGCATTTAAAATAAATAATTGAATATTGTTAGGAATAAATATTGTATTTTTTTGAACAATAGTTTAAATCCCTTAAATTGTGTCCTGGTAAAATAGTCATTAGACATAATTAATAAAGAAATAAATAAAGGAACGTTTCACTATTCCAAAACTATTTTATTATTTGCTATATCAAGGTGATCTCTTAAATAGGGCCAATTAATCATTATAGAGATCAATCTTTGTATATATATATTATATATATATATATATAATATAATATATTTATTATAATATTATTATAATATAATATATTATATATATATATATATATAAATATATATATATATAATATAATATATAAATATAAAATATATATATATATGTATATAAATTATATATTTTATGTATAATATTATATATCAATAATATATATATATATATATATATATATATACAGATATATATATATATATATATATATTATATATATAATATATAATATATATATGTATATATATATATATATATATTTAATTTTGGGAAAAACAAATGGTTTTTAAAAAACAGTTTGCCATTAAAAACAAAAACAATAAAACCACAGTTATTGCCGGGGGGGGGGGTTCATTCTGTTTTATAAAATCATTATTTTATGGAAAAATTATATTCGTACAACGGTAATCTCATTAATACTTAAAAAAAATTATATTTCTAATAAGCAATTCATAAGCAACAAAATCATTTTACTGCATAGTAGAGTAGTGTCATCATAGGTAAAACACATAACACTCTATTTAATTATATATATATTAATAAATATATATATATATATATATATATATATATATAATAATATATATATATATAATTATAATATGATATATTAATATATATATATATATATATATATATATAATATATATATATATATATATAATATATATTATAGGACCTCTTCTGTTTAACTTCAGTTTTGAAATTTGTTTTTTTTTTTTTTTTTTTATATATTTTAGATATATATCTAACCATCAATTTAAGTGGTAACGGATATGAATTCAAAAAATATATAGGAACCTGTTACGTTTTACGACTTCGTCAGTTTAATTTTTTTTTTTTTTTTTTTTGTACCTAAATTAATACTAAAGGGAAAGAGCGTCAAAAATTGGAAGGGGTCGGGGTCTCCTCAGCCTTCCGAGGAACGAACAGGGTAGTGACTTTTCCCCCCTCCGAGGAGGGTCTTGGAACCCCCGCTGCTTTCGGTATTTACTGTGTCGCGGGGTTCCTCGCCCCCCTCCCCTAAGGGTATGAAAACGTCCCCCCCCTTCTGTCCCCCGGTCGGCTCGAGCCCTTTAATTTTTTTTTTTTTAGCATTTTTGTAATAAGCTTTTATACGCTGATTCTAAATATGTAATTGGTTTTCTGTAAGCGTCGTACTTTTCGAGATATTTCATTTTGAAAAAATTTAACATAAATGTGATTTTTAAAAAAACTATTTAAAAATTATTCGAAACTTTTGAATTACTGTCCGTTACCAATGAAAATTCATTGTTGCTAAATCTATAGTAGCAATATATTTAAAAAAAAAAAAATCAAGACTGAACGGAGTCGTAAACAGAATAGGACCTATTTTATAAATAATATATATACTATATATATATATATATATATATAATATATATATATATAATATATATTATATAATATATATATATATATTATATATATATATATATATATATATATATATATATATATATATATATATAATATAATATAATTATATGGTGATAATTTGGTTTAGAGCGACAAATATATCTCATCCATATCTCAAAAACTACAATACCTACAGGGAAAAGAAAAACATTGCTGGAATGCTGGTCAATTTTGGGGCGGAAAATGTAAAAAAAAAAAAAAAAAAAAAGATAAAAAGAAAAAATATATATCTCAAAAACTCAAATAGCTACAGCGAAAAAAGAATACTCATTTTGGATATTCCTGGTAAATTTTTAAATAGGAAAATTGTAAAAAAAAATAAAAAAAATAAAAAAATATTAATTTATAAATAATTATAGTATATGATTAGAGAGCCTATTTACAGAGACCTTTTATTGGTTTACTCGTTAAAATAAATAGACTTTCTTATTAAATGTTTGCCTTTTTTTTTCTTTAACTAAAGAAATACCCCAGGGTAAACCGCACCGATCTGGCAAGGAGTTGGGGTCCTCTCGGCCTTCCCGGGGAACTACGGGGTAGGAACTAAAATTCGCCCCCCTCCCGGGGAGGTCTCCGCGAACCCCCGCCTCCTTTGTATTTGGTGTCGCGGGGGTTCCTCCGCCCCTCCCCTAAGGGGTATGGAAAACGTCCCCCCTGTGGTTCCCGTCCGGCTCGAGCCCCCTACATTGCGTGTAATACCTTTACAAATAATATATATATATACTTATGGTCCCCTGCTCCTAAAAAAAAAAAATAGCCCATATTTATTTTAATTTATTTAATTTATTTATTTTTTTTTTACATTTTCCTAATAAATTTTACACCGTAAGGATTCCGAAAAATGTATTTCCTTTTCGCTGTACGCTAAATTCGTATGTTTTCTGAAGATATGATTTTTTTTCAAATATTTTTTTTTTTTTTTTTTTTTTACATTTTCCGCCCTTAAAATTTTGCCAGGATTCCCAACAGTGTATTCCTTTTTCCTGTAGATATTGTAGTTTTTTGAGATATGGATCGATGATAGTTGTGGCTTTAAACCCAAATAATCAACCTTATATATATATATATATAATATATATTAATATATATATATAATATATATATATAATATATATATATATATAATAATATATATATATATATAATAAATATTAATAATAATTATATATATATATATTATAATATATATTATTATATATATATATGGACATTTATAAGTGGGTGACTCCGTTAATATTAGGTTAGATAATTAATGTTAAGTTTTTGGTTAGGTTAGGTTAGGTTAGGTTGGTTTAGGTTAAGGTAAGGTTAGGTTAGTTAGGTTACGTTAGGTTTAGGTTTAAGATTAAGTTTAGGTTACCCGCCCTCAAAATATTTAATGGTTTTACCCTAAAATTAATTAAAAATAAGCGATACTATTTAATTATTGATTTCGCTCTCTGAGTCAACCACTTATAAGAAATAGCTATATATATATAATATATATATATATATATATAATATATATATAAATATAATATATAATATAATATATATATATTATATATATATATAATAAGATATATATATTTATATATATATATATATATATATAATATATATATATATATATATTAATATATATATATATATATATATATATATATATATATATATATATATATGAAGGCATGCATTCCATTCTCTCCCCATTCAAGTAAAACTATTAAACTTCTTTTTTGAAAATTATCGTTGTCTTCCAATGCAGAAACTTGTGCTTTTATACATTTCATCCCTCCCGGAATTACAAAAATTCAACTCTTCGAGACATTTAAAACTTTCCTTCGCCGAAAATGCAAAAATCTTTCTTGTTCCTCTACTTCATAGAAAACTATTTAAGATTTTCAATTTTAACATGTCAACTCTAACTTTGATTCCTTCTCACTCCATCCGCTTATATTTCTGACCTTGATGCTGCTGTCTTATATTCTCTTAATGATTAACTGTTTGCTCAAACTTTTTCTACTAATTCCAATTTAGTTGATTCATGAGCTATGAGCTTTTCCGTCTCCCTCCAACTCAATAAAATGTTACTTCTGCATTCTCTGAGCTTAGTACTAAAAAGGAGGACAGTGTTGAAGGTACCCCTTCAGTGGTCTTCTAAACTTGTGCTTCGCTTCTGAGTTTGCACTCTGCTCTGGAAAACTCTTTCCTCAATGCCTATCAACTTAAACCTTTCTCTCCTGCTTCAAGCGTGCACTCATCTAGCCTGTTCTGAAAAAAAAGGGAACCCCAGTGAACAATCCAACTATCATCAAATAGCTTTAATCTCAGTTCTTCTAAAAGTTGAATCTGTTCTTTAAAGGAAGATTTAGAAACATCATAAATCTTCTAAACTTATCTCTGATTGACAGTATAGCTTCTGTAAGGAGCGTTAGACTGGTGATCTTCTTCTTCTTCTTCTTCTTTACTTTCTCTATGACTCTTGGGCCTCTGCTCTTCTCGATTTTGATCTATTGCTGTGGCGTTGATTATATCAAAGGCTTTAGATAAAGTATGGCACAATGCTTAATTTTTAAACTCCCCTATTTCGATTTATATCTCTCTCTCTCTCTCTCTCTCTCTCTCTCTCTCTCTCTCTCTCTCTCTCTCTCTCTCTCTCTCTCTCTCTCTCTCTCTCTCTCTCTCTCTCTCTCTCTCTCTCTCTCTCTCTCTCTCTCTCTCTCTTTATTTTTTATTTAAATTTTTTTTTTGTAACCTCCTCTTGAATTTCGTTCCAGTCGTTCTATTTCTTCTGTTTTGGATCGCCATCTTTTATCCTTTAAATCTATGAGTAGTGGTGTTCCTCAGAATTTTGTTCTATCTTTTTTTTTTTTTTTTTTTTTAATAATTTATCTCAAGGATGGCGAAGCTTTTGAATTGACTGTTTCATTTTTGGTACCCTAATTTAGAAAAAAAATCAAGTGGGTCGCAAATTTATTTACCATATAACTTGTTGATGCATCTATAATTAGAGGTTCATATTTTACAGTTTTCAGCTTTGCACATGCAGCACTGACATCTGCACCAAGACGATTCCTGGTGCTTGATTTTATAAAATTCATATGTGAAAACAACGCTTCACACGAATATGAGGAACGAAGCAATGTCAGTATAGCTGATGCAACAACAAGATAAGACTGCGGTATGACTATTTCCTCGCTAACTGCCACACCCAAAAAAGACGAAGGTGTAGTTACCAACTAAATTTCCAAGTACTATTTAAATATTATAATATCCATTTATGCTGCTGTAAGAAGTGTTTTCTGGCAAACTTAATCCATACGAGAATTGATTCTATTATTGTTCTCTCTAATTATTAATATTTCAAATTATTCAATTGATGAATAATAGAATGCTGTATACGATTTGGCAATTATGTTTTCTATTTTGTGAAGATCTAACGCTACCATTTTTTTAAGAAATACCTATATTTTGTAGAGAATAAAGATGACATCTAAGAAGATAATAGGATTTTCGACGCTCATGATTCTAAAATTGATTAAACAGTACCTAGAACCTTACTATAAGATAAATAAGATTCGACCATTCGAGTGACACCACAGATGGATTTTATCTTCCGATGCATCTACACACAAAAATCTAAAAAAAATTTGTCGAAATAAAGATATATTAGTCACAAACATCAACACCACTCCATGCTTCTGACGGTGCTTTTCACTTAAGTCACTTGTACCTTTTACACAAGAGATAACTGCTCAGAGTGGTTTATTTCTTATCGATACCCAGCTATTGTAGTCTCCTTCGGTTACCATGCTTGTATGGCTGTTTTGTTAGTAAAACGTGTCTTATTTTTGTGTGTGTGTGTGTCTGTGTTGTGGTGTTGTGTTGTGTGTGTGTGTGTGGGTGTTGGTGGTTGCGTTGTTTTGTTCTCTCCTAAATTTTATTGATTATTTTATTTATTATTATATATATATAATATAATCCTAATATATAATAAATAAAATATATATAATAATATATAATACAATAATAAATATATAATAGGCAGCAATATATTAGACTAGCACCACATGAGCGCTCTTAGCGTAACAATACCGTATAAGATTTGCGTAAGACGCATATTTCTTCTTGACTCGACGGTAAGTTGAACTTAGAAAATATGATATTAGTACTTGATATTAGTCTAAGATTACTCGAATGCTGTATGTCAGGAAGGTTGCATTGATATTTTAAATTGATATGTTTAAGTAATACACATATTACAAATTTGATAAGTAAGATTAATAAATTGTATTGATTTTAAAGAGAATATGTTATGATAAAATAATGGTGATTAGATGATTAGAAAATTATTCCATATTCCACAGATGACGTGATAATGAGGTATACAGTCGACCATAGCGAACGTGCACAACGAGCCATCACGCCAGCAGAGTCACAAACACAAGACGTCACGCGACAGCAAAAATGACTATTTGACTATGCGGAAGCCATGAATGTCCTGCATTTTTGTTCTTCGATGTACTTACGTATTTCCAATGCATGACGCGATCGACAATCAATAGACTTCCCTCTCGGTCATTTAAGATCATCTGAACACTTCTTTTGATAAGGGGGCCTGGGGATGTGTGTGTCTCCTAAGAGACAGAATGTTCGTGATTAACACTGAGGTTTTGTTTACTACCCTATTATTAAAGACTCCATGTAATTTTTTAAAGTTCTAAAATTACTTTTTTTTGGTATATTATTTATTATAATACAAATTTTTATAAATGCAGATAACATTCATATGCCGAACATACATCTTCCGTATGTTCATTCCCAAGGGTAGACAACGAAAGAAAATTTTACATAAGAGTTAAATTATGAAGAAACCGCAAATAAAGAGAAGTTCTCAATCAACATCGGTTCACGTTGGCTTGTCGGTGTGGTAGATGTTAAGTGGGGACATATAAAGAATTTTGAACGTTTGATATTTTTTTCAGATAGCGACTTTTAAAGTAAGTAATTTTTGATAATGGTAATAATAAGGAAATAACTATGAGAGGCTTGTCGGGGGTCGATACGGGTTGAGGGAGAGGTTAAAAGTAATTCTTAACATATATCGGAATATTATACCTAGCGATTTCTGAGTTTTAGTAAGAAAGTATGTATTGACACTGCACGAATTTATCGTATATATTAGTTTATTTGTTGTGGTAGTACCCAAAAATAGTCGATTAATACGTTTCATCGATATATCAAATATTTCTAGACAATCTCTAATGCGTAATCAGAAGAATCTGATATCTAATAACCATTATCTGCTTTGTATACTCATTCTGATCGCCGCATGGCAGTAATAATTATATTTGGTATAAGATGTGCTCTTAATATAATGTCAACAGATGTGGTAGGCAAATTTGTAAGTTCAATGTGACAAGATTATGCTCTACTTCTTTTTAATCAAATGCCAGAATTGACGTGCGAGATTTAAAATGCATAAGACTTAAAAGGAATTAGTATAGAGAGTTTAAATATTTGTCTGTCTTGTATGACTGGGACGAGCAATCATATATCTCTAAACGAACTACAGAGCGGTACATCTGTCTATGGGGGCTTAGGGCCGGAGAACGTGTTGTATCATATTTATTAATGTTTTATGAGCCTTGGACTTTGTTTGTTTTTATGCGTCTATATATATCAATTAAGAAAGTTTTTTGCGAGACTATCTTGTGATTACAGCTTCCAAATATAATTAATCGTTATTTTAGGTACCCATTTTGATGCCTTTAACGGTTCTAAATTGTTGGTCTCTATTTTATTGTTTGTTGAAGCAACTACTTTGAACTGATGTCTAAATGAAGCATTTTAGTGATTTCACATCGATTTGAAGATTCATTGAGTGATTGGCTTCATGTGGGTTGAGGGATTTGTCACTGGGCGCGAACGTATCCTGTGTTTCGGTTTTGCAGAGTTTTTTGAAGATAGAAATCAGATTATGGCTTTAATACTTAATTTACCGGTTAGTGGTAGAATTTTCTGTTTATTTATGATTTGATGGTTTTGATTATATGATTTTGTAGTTAATCTTATTATCGGATCTTTTAGATGTATCTTAACAACCCGTTGTTGTTTGTGGGTTATGTTTAAATCTTTTTTCGATCAATAACAAGATCCGTTTGATAGCCTCTGTTGCTTCCCGAGTCTCTAAGCATCGGAAGGGAGTGTATTATTGAGGAAAAGGGTCTTAGATGCTCGAATTGCAGGTATTTCGAGAAGACTTTTTTAAAAAAGTGGACTTTCAAAATTGGTTATGGAACCGATTTTAAAGTGGACTTCAAATTTGGGTTTATTGGACCGACGACAACGAGTCGTTATTAATGGTGGAATGCCTCAGTTGGCCGCATGTTATTTTAAAGTGGGTGTACCCCCCAAGGGTCTGTCCCTGGGCGCAATACTGGTAGCATTAATATTATGTAAATGACATTGAGATAATATTTCTTTAGGCAAACAATTTCGAAATTTGCGGATAATACGAAACTTCGACAAATACGGCATTATAATTTGAAGAAAAGACTATCGCAATTACTCGAAAGCGATTTGAACAAGATTGTAAATTGGGCAAAAACATGGCAAATGAAAAAATTTAATACCGATAAATTTTTGCTGTACAACATCATGGCAGTAGGAAATAATTAATTATTATTGTAAAACAAAGAGATGCGAAGATAAGCCACAGAAAATAATTAAATATTAGAGGTAATATTATCAGGAGTTTAAATAAAAAGCACAAACTTATATTTTTTTGAAAAAAGGTAAGGGGCCGAGGCTACATTATATATAAATTTTATGCACCAAGGTGACGCGCATCTATTTTCGCTCGTTTAAAATTCTGCCTCTCACCTCCATATCGGATTGCGGGATTCGAACACATCTCCCTCAACAAGAAAGTGAACACAAACTTATGCGAAAGCTGAATTAGCAAATGTTAAACTATCAGTTAATGGTAGACAACACCGCTTCACAAACTCGCAGTCCTTTAATTTATGCTTGATATTGTTTAAACAAAAGTTTAGAAAGCAAATTAAACGACTTAAACTGGGTCTTGTATTTAAAAGACTAACTTTACTTATACAACGTGTTTTCATACTTGTAAAACCTTCACTTCAAACCCAAGCTGAGTAATTTATTTTTAATAATTATATATGAAATATAAAGTGTTCTACTTTGCATTGTTCGTCTAACTAACTTATCGAAAAAACAATGCGCTTTCATGCTTGCAGGTCAGCATCCCATGCACAAGGCTCAATTGGTATCATAGTAAAATTTATGTTGTATCGGTACCACACTTGGTAGGTATAAAATTTTACCTCAAGGTTTTTCTTTGACTAACTTTGTACGCTTTTTTCCCTTTTGGCATTTTAAATTATGCAAAATAATGAAATGGGTTTAACCCCAAGGAAATTACTTTGAATGCTTAAGCTTTGTTAAAGTCCTCGTCCGCTGGCTAATTTAACTATATTTTGGACTAGATGAAAAATCACTGATAAAATTCGAATAATTCTATTTAATTAATAAAATAAATTACATCACACAGTTAATATAAGTCAATTATAATTTATTAATATTTCACATTTTTATTAATATTTAAAATTAATTAATAATATATTTCATGCCAAAAATAATCTCTATCTTTTAATTTTGTTTCAAACATGTAACAAAATCCTATTAATAATAAAAAAAATTTATCGTTAATAATTTAGATAATATATAATCATTATATAATTCATCACCTAAATTATATAAATTTAATCCAATAATAGGTAAAGGTGATGATTATATATAATTAAAAATACTTCGTCAAATGATATTATTTTCAGTTCTCTGTTTAAATTAAGGAGGACTATATTAATCTGTCATACTAATATTATTGTTAATAATGTAGCAAAATTATTTATATCCTGAAATAAATTAATATATTATTAAAATTATATATATATATATATTTATATATTTTTTTATCACCTTAATCACTATATATAATCATCATATATTTCTATATAATTAAATCTATGTAACCTGTCCTAACTTAATATTATTATTATTTAATAATATATATTACATACTATATATATATATATCAATAATCTTTATTTTTAGTTGGACTATCACTTAGGATTGGATAAATATGCGCTTTCACAAGAATGGTGCCTTTCAACCTGTAGATTTGTGAAGGAAATTGCTTATAATTATAGGGCAACGGTTTATAGTAATCAATAAACCCTCTGATTCTTACTTTAACAAAGAACATATCTCAAAAGTGTATTAGGAAACCCTATTAAATAAAAACTAACTTGCTAATACATTCTTCTTTCCCACTGAAGTCCGGAGTAAGACATTCAAAACATCTTCAGTTTATATACTGACACACCTGATGTAAAATAATACAATATATGAAGATTTAAGAATAATGTAAATTAAAAGAGAACTGTTCAAAATTATAACTAGTGGTGGGGAAATAAAAAGAAAAGAAATAAATGAAATGAGCTATAATATCAATCACCTCGAATTATAATAGGGACTACAATGTACCGAATAAGATGCGAAATTAGTTTTATGATAATATAATAAAATATTTTTTTTAGGTATTAGAATTATAATCTGTATATATATAAAAAAAAATCAATACGAAAAGGACGCCAATGTTCGGAAATCAACGCAGCTCCTCGATAATAGGTCATTAGGAGCGCTATAGAAAGATGATGATCAGGTTTATAAACTGATTATTTACAACGAGAACCAGCTATATGAAGCAGCGATTAGTGAAATGGTAATGAAAGTAAGCAGACATACATAAACGCCAAAAACATCAATTACAACCAGCAACTGAGTGGGATAGAAAGGCTTACAATATGCTTAAAGAACAGAAAAACGATAGATCTAATTCAACAACTTCTGTCTTAAGATTGTAATAACCTAATAACGTAAAAATAAGTTAACATAACTTAACATAGCGTACCAACAAGCTAACGAAACATATACATTGTACCTAAAGTCAAGCCTACACGTGATTTGAAAATTGACGAAATTTTACAACAAAACTCGCTGAACATTTCTCATGCATGTTAATCGTAATTATTATAGTACTCTATATACTATATACCTTAACTATAATAATTAATACTATATATATTACCTATATATATATAATAATATATATCTTACCTTGTTTATATATTTATATATTATATATATTAATATATAATTATATAATTACTATATAATATATATATATTTATATTAGTATATATATATATTAAATATATAGGTATTCAATAACTATTGTCTGTTTGTAATCAAGTTCACTATTTTCTGTAAAAATTTCTAAGTTCAGAAAAAGTTTAAGTAAGTTTTTTATATGAGAAATTTCTCTTTAATGGACATAAACTTTTCTCAGGCATAATTCCTAGAAGCTTGGCCACTTAACAGAATTATTATCTTTAAAAAACTAAAACTCTTAACTGTAACATTTCTTCTGAACTTAGAATTTTTTTGAACCACTAAGAAGAATTTTTTCAGAAAATATGCACTATTAATGATTCATCAATAATATACCCGAACTATTCCCCTATACCTACATTATTAATATATTAATATTAATAATAAATATATATTAATATAATTAAATATATATATTATATAATTATAGTATATATTAATATATAATTATATAATATACTTACTAATAATATACTATATTATTATAATATATATATATATATATATATATATATTATATATAATATATATAATATAATATATTATATAATATATATTAATATATATAATATATACTATATAATTCAATATATTATTAATATATAAATAGTATAATAATATAAGCGCTTATTCGGGGGTGGAAAAAATTCTCTGTTCTATCACTAAATCATCACTCTCTCCCTTATTTTCATCAGCTAGAAATCGTTGCAGGGATACTCTATGACGAGCAAAGCGGGCTTATCATTCAAACGTAAGGTGTGCGCTAACCTCCTGGTTCTCCTACTGAATAAATCTTTCTGGCCTCTTGCCAAATAAACATCTCTAACACACTTTCTGTAAAATCTTGCTCTTTCCTACCTCTATTCGATCTGAACTGGCTCTGTTGCTACAACTCTCACTGAAAATGAAGCCAATCTCTTCGGGCCTCCTATATCTATATTTCCTCTAACTTCAAACCCTGGAGCGATGCTGGCATTCCTCTCTCTACACACCTTCCTCTCTTCTCAGGTGTCCTAATTCTTTTGCCTGTGATTACATTCTGATCGGCGTGCAATGGGGCTCCTGAGATTCTATGACGTTAGGAAGGCGGGTGGCCCGCGATGGAATTCCTCCCCCGAGTTTTGAGGGAGTGCTGACGACCCCCCTCATTCAACTCGCTCAATCTATAATTCTCTATGTCATCAATTTAACACTTTCCCTTCAACAGCTCTAGAGCACGCAACATGTCCAACCTATCCGAAAAAAGGAAAGCCGCTCTGATCCTTCTTAACTATCGCCCTATAGCCTCACTTGTGTTGTATTCTATCTAAGATCATTTGAAACCCCTCTTACTCTCAAATTCTTGACCATCATTGGAGTCTCACATTCTCTTCTTTCCGATCCGGCTTAGTACGCTTTTCGGCGTTCGAGGTCTACTGGTGATATACTTTCCTATTTAAGTGATTTATGGTTTTCCGCCCTTAGAACTACGGGAAGCTTGCGCGCATGGCTCGGCTGCTGTGACGGAATGATGTCCAAGGCCTTAGCATTGAAAACGCGGGTAGGGCAAGTCTCGTTCTACTTTCGCTGAACTCCGCATGCTCTTCCGTCTTCCATCTTTGGGTGTTTCTCCTTCTCTCTCTTATGCTTACTTATCGTCTAGTTTCTTTCAAAAATTCGCTCAATATCGCGGCTGTTGTCCTTAGATCTGGGCGCGACTTCTTTCTCTTACACCTTTTTCTGTCAATACGTGGTGTTGGCCTCAGGGTTCTGTCTTATCTCCTACTTTAAGCTCCTACTTTTTTTCTCTCATTAATGATCTTCTTCCTCCTGCACATTTCCGACAATACGCTTCTGCTTATTCGCACATCATATGCCGATGACTCGACCGCTCACTCTTCAACTCATTCTTGTACAGAACCACTCCCATGCTTCAATTCTGCTCCCTCATTTTACTTCTAGATTTGCCTCTCGTCGTCTTAATCTTTTCCGATTCTATCTTAAGCTGATCTGGAAAACAAATTTTTCCCGAGGCCCTGGTGGGTCGTTCCTGGGGCGGGTCCGTTGCTCCGTCCTGAACACCCCCCTTGTGAAATTAATTCCTTTAAAAAAACTCAACTCTTTCAATCTATATCATTCCTCTCGGACTCTCCCCCAATCTGGGGAAACAAGAGGAAGGTGAAATCTGCAATCTAAGTTCTTCTAAAATATAGAGAATGATTATAGGCTGATTTTGTTTTCTAAGACACCTTCTATGACTTTCGCTATCTCTTTTTACGACGGTTCTCTACCCCTAATCGTTCTCTACGTGTCCTAAGGGTATCGCACCAATATATAAGGAGTACATAACTAATCATACGCTCTCCTTAGTTCTACAACTAGCAGTTAACATAAGTCAAATTAGTTTAACGATTATATATCTTATACCTTTAAAAGTAGTCATTTTAAACTAAAAAATTAAATGTCGAATATTGGGGTTAACTATTCTAATCTAACTTTTTATTATGATAAATATATATTTAATATTATATTTATTAATATATATATAGCTATATAAGCAACGTTAATATATTTTCCCTTATATATAATTATATATTCATCATCAAGAAGTACTTAAGTGAAAGTATATTCTGATTTTAGTCACTTGCGAAATTGAGAGACTTTTTTTTTATCGCGCTATATCTTCACAGTATTACTTAATGAATACCATACGTTATATAATACTAATTAATAGGGCCTTACGATCTCTTACTTATACCAGCTACCTTGTAATGGAGTACTTACGTTACTTATACTCTCATATATAATAATCTGGGGTGAGGTAGTTAGATCTTATCCCAAGATTTATATTGGTTCAACTATCCTAAATACTGTAGCTGTGACTACCGAGGTAGCATAACTTTTAATCTCCCACTCTATACCTATACTTTAACCTAACCTATACCCCCTTAATTAATTTCTAATACTTCCTTTCTATTCATTTACTCGAGCTCCTAGTTTTGGGTATTGATAATCAGCGCCTAAAACTTCGCGGAGGTCCTGATATGGAACTAACGAAGGTCACTACTTATTCTGTGAGTGGGAGGTGGTGAGTTTACAAATAAGGAGCCACAGAGGAACCCTGTAACAACACTAATGATTATAAGTACTAGCTTCTATATTGACAACCCATGGAGGGTGCCATACTACTGGACAGTAGTTTTAGGTCTCACTACTGCGTCGGATACGAGCCAGCTTATGAAATATATTATTATACATATAATAATAAAATAATATTAACTATATTTACTTTAGTGAGTTAGTTATTATATGAGTATAACACTGGCATATACAGTTAGTATTATACTAAAAGTATTATTGATATTTAGTATATATTATAGTATATATTGTATAGTGTTACATCTAACGTTATTTTATTTAATTCATTATCATATTATAAACTAACTTACTATATATATATATATACTTACTTATATCACTATTATATATACTATTCCTACTCTAATAATAATATATTAATTCATTAATTTATTTATCTATTTATTCTAATGTTAATTAACCTTAAATCATCGTTGTTACTTACTCATTAACTCACGCAAGGATAGGGCTATTTCGCTCCTGTCAGTTTAGGGCCAGTCATCATTCCTTCTACTTCCTGTGCCTCCAAAACCTCCTTAGTTCCTAGCAAGTACACTTTTGGGCCTAGAAAAAGGCGCGATTGCTTATTTGGTGCTTTAACTCAGTGTCATGAGGTGGTCTCTCGCAAATTTAGGTCTTCTCACCATAGTGGAGATGCTGCCCCATTATTTACACGCGCTTGACGATTCGTATTATGATTAGCGAGCGTCAGTAAGCGGGTTGTAGGGAGACGATTTAGGGGTTTGCGGTATTCCCTGATGGACTTTGACATCCAGATGAATTTCATTAACACATCATGCTTGGTTATCTTTTCGAGTTTGCCTCTCCACAAAATTTGTTTTCCCTCAGCCCAGCTTCTGTCTGTCGCCGTGCCGATCACCTAGGAACAGAAGATCTGTTTGGTGTACCTTACGGCGCATAAGGATATCCAATAACTGCGTTTTTCACCAAGGGGAGGTTTTTTAGACACGTAGCCATCCACTGCTAAAAATTTTGTAAAAGGACCAGGTGTTTGCTAGTCACCCGCCTCGTTTCTGCCTGTAGTTTACACACCTATCAAACTCATGCAAAGTTGGTTGTTGTATTATGGGAAGTCTATTGCTTTTTGATTCGCGACTTTCACTTTTTCTATGAAAAATTTTCCATTTTACTCTTACTTATTATATTGGATATTATAACATATTCCACTCATGGATTTTGAGGTAATACGGAGGGTTACATTGCTGATGTCAG
>JABUQX010125311.1:0-15000 GCA_015478945.1 Trachelipus rathkii
ACCTAATGTTATATGACCTTTTAGAATAAATAGTCATTTCTTTCGGAACACCATCACATTCTCTCTGGGTCAAATCGTTTAAGCCCATTCGCACTCCACTCCTACCCAAAGGTCTATTATCTTAACCCCACCCTATTGCTTTATAACACTTCTTGAGCATGATCTTTATAAAAAATAGTTCGTCTGTGCTCACACAATTAACTTTATTTCATTATACTTACATAAATATTTCCCTTGTAGCACATTCTTGTTTTCTCTTCTCAAGTCCATTAATCATTGTTCCTTCTCCTCTTTCTCGAAGTCATACCCTCGGTTCACATTACCTGGTCGTCCGCCATCCCACATCATTTACCCAGAATTTCCTTTTACCTAATACTAAACATTTGGAATATAGTCTCCCTTCCTCCTCTTTTCCTATAGCCTTAACTTTAATCTCTTTACACATCTATTCCATAACTATTTCACTCTATTATCTCGTGACTCAACTCGTCATCAAAGAATCATGCTTCTAGCTCACTAAATTCTTCCCTATCTCATTCGTCTTCTCCAACTACATTTCTTTTTCCACACTATGTTCTGTTATCACATAGCAAACAATCAACTTTATTATTCGTATTAAACCTCTCTATCTCTAATTATTCAGCACCTTAGGTTACTCTACCTTCATCCGCATTCCTACACACTCTCTACCATCAACTAACACTATAATCATCGCTCCAAACTATAGAACATTTACTCATAATGCTGTATCTATCTGCATCTCAAAGGCTTCCTAATTATTTAATGCAATATCCCCTCAAATGCATAATGGCTGATTTACTGGGCCACTAGACGACTCATCCACTTGTGGGGAATGCTACATTCCGTCAAACACATACTAAGCGAAGAAGTAACCTGCTCTTCTTCACCTCGCTACTTCAACTTACTGAGCTCCCACCCACCTCTCATCACACCTCGCGCCCCCTATCGCTATCTAACCAGCTCAACGGTATATTATCTGTGCATTCTATGCACTCCTCTGCATACCCCATTATCTCTCTCCCTCACGTAGTTTACAACACTGCTTACGTTCCTTTACTCAGGACCTTTAGTCATCTTCTCGATTACTTATATCGCTTTGCTCTTATCTCTAATCTTATGTTGCTCCACTTATACTATTAGTTCCTCCTTTCATTATTTTTTACTGTTTTAACCTCCTTAAATTTTTCTCGATTTTATCTTCATCTTTCTTCTACGATTTTTCTTATCTTCTTTTTTTTTTATCCCTATTCTATTTAACAACTAGTTCCACCATCCTTTAAAAATGATTTATTGTCACTATTATATTTATCTTATATCCATTTCACTTTACTTATTTATTACTTCTTTCATCTTCTCTACCTATATCTTCTCTTCGAATAAAAGTCTTTATTACTGATCTTAAAATACTCTTATTAATGATATCCATCCACTTCATACTCTCACATACATACTATTCTTCTTATCGCTATATTTATTCTTTAATTATCGTTAACTCTTTATCTCATTTCTCTAACCCTCCGTACTAAACCATTCCTTTTATTAGTGAGTATGTTATGCTATTCTTATAGATCCTTCCTTCTGCTTATCCTGCTAACAGCTTTTCATTATACGTTTTCAGTATAACTCGTAACAATTATGGGGTCACTATAGTAATTACTCTTACTTAATGATCACGAGTTTAACTTATTTTCTTCAACTTAATTCCAAGCGGGGTTGTTTTTGCTTGGTGGGCATTGTTGGGTCCGATTCTCGTATAATTGCGCTAGGACTGATCGGGCTACCTTGGTACCATATGTCACTTATAAGGCATGTTTTTTTATTCTCCCACTTGTATTTCAGACCAGTTTTTTTTGGGTACACTGATCGACCTTGTCGTCATCCTTGATCAGTTCACTATTTTTATATTATTATCCCTGTTATACATTATTTATTATTTATATTTTATTATCTTTATTCTCATCTATGTCTACTCTTCTTTCTATAATCCTTTGTAAATTTGGTCCATATATCGAAATCTTTGAAAAATTGTAAAATATATCTGGAATTTTCGATATTTATCTGTAGACGGAAAAATGGACTGCTGGCTCCGTGGATACCAACTCATATACTCTTCCCGATAGGGCAGCATATTGGCTGCCTTTGCACCGCGGCATTTCGACCTTCTCGCGCACCTACGCCACTCCCCCGCCACTCATAGAAACAAGAACCCTTTTCTTGATACTCTGCTTAATGGTCCTCTCTATACATTTTACCGCCTCATTATTATCCTTTCACATGCCCGCCGTTTCTTTCTTCCCGGGAGCTTAGTCCACATTCTCTCGGTCCTGAATCCTGGCCATTTTGCCTAGAACTTTGAACTTTCAAACAGCGCACGCACATCACATCCACCTGTCCTTTTTTGTCACACCCCCTTCCATTTTTTTTTTCAATCTTTTTCCTTGTCTCTTGCTTCTCACCTGCTTTTAGCATGTTGCAGGGCAACCATTTCATGTTTCCGCCATTGCTTGCTCGCGCCTCAGGACCTTGTGTTCAGACACCTTTTCCGCCCAACATGCACCGGGTTTTTTTTCCAACGGAACATTCAGCCCCCACTTTTCCCCTTTATTCTTTATCTTCATGGTACTACAAACTCTTTTACTGCGACCAGTATCTCTGATTGCCCGTGACTTTCTTCGCTACTCCTATCCGACCTCCTATCTTTTCTTTCACATAATTTCCCCACGTCGCCACCATTGACCTCCCGTCCCATTTTACCCACACTTGATTTAAACACTATGGGTTTGGTACACTTCTGAGGCTCCCTACCATTATAAGGATTCATTAGCCTCATCAGTGTTGTTGATCGCCGCTCGCCATGCTTCCTCTGCCACTGCTTGATCACTCTGTCTCCGCCACTTTTTCCGCCTACATGCACGCTTGCACCTCTACCGTTCGTGTTTGTGTTACCCTTTCCTCCTATCTATCGTTTTCTGTCATTCCACATACCACTTTGCTTTTTTCTCTAAATCCTTTATCTGGCCATTGCACACTCGGTTCTCTAACAGGGCTGCACCCTTCCATCTTCTAATTTCTATTCTATTCAATCTACTCCTTAACACACCTAATTCTTTTTATCTCTCTTCTTCTATCTCTCTTTCATTCTCTTCTTCTCTCTTCTATCTCTATCTCTTTACCTCTTATCTCTCTACTCTCTAATGTATACTTCTTCTCTTATACTCTACTATCTCCTATATCATACTCTATCTTCTATATCTTTAATATTTCATTTCTATCTTTTCTTCTTTCTTCTCATCCATATCTAATTACATTCTGCCTACACTACTCTCTCTCTCTCTTTCTATTTATTACATGAAAAACAAGTATTCGTCTCCTCAATTCTTTTATTCTTCACTCTCCTCTCTATATATATATTATAATCTTTTTTTACATCTTAACTAATAATTTTATTCTCTCTATCTAATATTCTATCTCTTAATATCTTACTAACACCTATACAATTCATATCTCTATCTTATTAATCTTACTTTCATATTTTTACTTCTTTGTTATTCTATATTATCTAATCTATCTATACTTTTTTGTTTATATTCAATCTAATAATCTATCTTATATATAATAATATTAATCTATATTCTGGGCGCGCCGGTGATTTCTTTAACGGGTGGGGCCGGTTAGTGAATATATGTTTATTAGGCTTATTTCTATCTCATCATTGCACGAGGCTTTTTATATTTCTTGCACAAATAAATCATTTCGACAACTAATAAACTTAGCATTTAACCTAAATTAAACAAATAATAGAAATTTTTCATCTAAAATTAAAATTTCAAATTTTTATATTAAATAATATTACAAAAAAGAAATAAAGTAATAAAACTCAAATTTTAATTATTGAACAACTTTAAAATTGGAAGTAAGTAAAATAAATATACTTATCAATAATAAAATTATATATATAGATAGTTAAAATTAAAATATGTTTATTTAAAAATTCATGAATATCTTATTAATTATACTTTTAAAATAACTCCTGACCTTTTGAAACCTTTGGTAACTTTTCCATAAATTTCTCGCATACTATAATACTATATACTATATATATATATAATCTATTATTATTATATTTCTTATTTCGATACTTCATTTAAATATACTAAACTTCGTCATTATTATGTGTGGGCTTATTCAATAATTATATTATCGATATTTTAAATACTAATTAAATATAATAAATTTTACATATCTATATATATAATATTAATATATATATATATATATATTGTATCAATATACATTAAATATAAATTTTATAAAATATTATTTGTTATGATTATATTACTATATAACTCTCCTAATATCTATTATAATCACATTTTCTCTTCATTTCTCTCTATCTCTGATTCTCTTGAATTGTTCTTATTCTCTTCTCTAACTTTATCTTTTACTTTTATTACATAATATCTCTCAACACATTATAATTCTTCAACTCTCTAGCTTATATCTCTCATATACTTCATTCTTCATCTCTCTTAAATCAGTCATAATTAAATCTACTTTCATGGTCCAGCTCTATCTAAGAAGCATAACATCCCCATACTCTTCTCATACTACACCCCTAACATAACGCACGCTTATTAAAAGGGTATTTCAGGAATCATTGCTTATGGAATGTACCGGTTCATATCTCTCATGTTGTCTGGAATCATATTACAAAATATAAATATATAAAATAAAATCACTAAAAGATTTAAATAAAATATATCTTCTCATTATACCTCCTAATTTAATACTTTCTATATAGTTTTATCAGTGAGAAACTGTTAAATACATTGTATTTTAGGTAATAAATAAACTAATAAATACTATTATCTATTAAACAAAATCTACTCGATCATAATTTCACTGTAACCTATCATTATATGAAGACTATTGAGACTATTCTATTATATGGTTAACTCTCTTGTACAAATTATCCAAATGCAGCTTTCTAGTAAATTGGCTTCTTTTATTTTCTTTACTCATAGCACAGAATACGAACAATAAAGGATAAATCTTCGCTCAGCAGTCAGCAGGATGTACGGAGTAGTCATTCGGCTACTTCTTCGGGATCGAAACATCAGGGTACAAGCATAGCACTAATTCACCCTCCGGGGGGTCCTCAACTACCAGGAACCGTCTTGATGCTTCAATGGTTGTCGAGGAGGGCGTAATCCTATCACCGGGCCTTTTTTCCCTTAAACTGTCGCAATACTCGGGGTAAATGGATAAACGTCCCCTTCGCTGGTTTCCCGTTACGGCTTATCGAGCCTCACCTAAATTGGTCCTGAGTGTAATTAACCTTTAAATTTTATATATATATATATTCATCATATTTATTATCTAATATTAATTATATCTCTATTATGACTCCTTCTAATATTATTATTTATACTACTATCTAATCTCTCTAATATCGATGATATTATCAATGTACATATATATATCATCTCATACGTCTCACCAATCTCTTATAGCCATAGATCATTCATCACGATATATGATTAATCAATCTCATTTATTACCGTAGTGTCTTACTAATCTAATATACTTATCTCTATTATCTTATCCAATATATCCTATTATCATCTTTTCTAACTCTTAATTAACTTTTTAGATGAATTTTTCACATTCTTCTACCATTAATCTTTTTTCTATTTTCATTCTTCCATATTATTTACATGCAACACTCACAGTAAGTTTACTTCTCTATATCTTCGTTCATTTTTCTTCTACTACTCTTCCTCTATACTATCTTCTTTTATTCTATTCCTCTTTCTATATATTTCTATACTTCTAACTTTTTACAATACCTCTGTAATCCTTCATCTCTTTACTTTTTATCTCTCATCTCATTAGTATATATACTTTAATCTTTTCATCTTCTCTTACTTCTATCTATTTCTTACTCTTTCTATATACCTTACTTTTATATTTATGTATATTCTACTCTTATAATTCATTAATTATTCTTTATCCTTATCTATCTATATCTACTATTTCTTCTCCGTAATATCAGGAACGTGGTTCATCTTATGTTCTGGATCAGACTCCCTTGACCACGTATTCCCAATCGCCCTTTTATTAACTGTTTTACATAGATATAATCTATTTTTATTATGCTATTTTCTTTTATTGGGTGGATTCGCCCTTATATAACTATTCTGTACACATTTTCCCTTCAGGAGAGTTATTTCTAATACTACACTATATTACGATCAGAGATGTTCCTGCCATGGGGGAGTGCTGCCAAAAATCGTAGTATGTAATTTCGAGTTTTTATTTCCGCACCGACAACTATTGAGTCTTCTCGCTGATAATTTTTTCATCTACATTCCTCGGTCCAACAGACATAGATATACATTACCTGCCCGCCCGGTGCTTGTCCAACAACATTCTTAGTTCCACTCAAATTCTCTCAACTGATAGCCTGACAATCCTCTGCCCCCATTTTTCGTAGAGACAGTTACAGAACACATATTGTGAGGGGCCACCTTACTACAATTAATATAAGTCTCTATGATATTTTTGTGCGTTACTAAAGCAATCCAGGAAAAGTATGGTTCATCATCTTATCTCATAGATATTCTAAAATAGGCATTAAATTTAGTATTATATGTAATTGAATCCTATCTCCTTCATCATGGTTTATAATAATAGTGCTTAATGTGCTTTCCTAAATCCGCGTTAATATCTATTTCTTTGAGACGACTGACAAATCCTCGTTATGGTACTGACCTTAGTTTATTGTTACTCACACCTTTTTATAATTAGTAACTCTTAAGCGATCTATACTCGTTAATTCGTATCTTCTCACTTTATTAGAGGAGCAGCTAATAATCTTAATCTAATTTCTATCGCCAATATTCTGGTTAGTTACCTCCTCAATCCTTATCCCGAAAACGGATTCATTTTTATATATATCTATCTCTTAATTCTCACTTTAGATAATTAAATTATCTTACCAGCCGTCAGTTTTAAATATATCGGTAAGTCTTCATTGCCGCATTTACAATACTAATTAGAGTACCTTTTAAAGGATGGTCACTTATGGGAATCTACTCGGGAACACTATATATGGACATTCCCATATAATACTTCCTGGATATTTATTAGTATTGTAATACATTAACATACTTGCATTGAATTAGAGAAAGAGCCTTTTTCTAGTTCTTAGTCAGGACTAATACTATTTTACTGTACTCAAACCTATTTTACCGTAACTTTCCTTTAACCTCATATTACATGTCCAATTGTCATATACTCCAAATCGCCTAGAATAAAATTTTAATAATTAAAGTATTTCATTATTTATTATTACAATTTTAATTACTTACAATTACGTATATTTACATTATTAATAACTTATATTAATCTTACCTATCTTACGGGAGGTAGAAGATATATTATTTGGCCGATCATTACTCTCAAGGTTTCTTCTTCTATTTTCATCTCTATCATTATATCACTTCATCCTGTATGTCATATTCATCGTTTAAAGAAAAATTGAATAGTAACTAATTATAAAATCTATAATATTTGATTGTATTCATCATATTGTCTCTAGTAACTATAATTAACTGAAACTATATATAATTTGTTTAATTTACTAATTATATTTTTAAAAAGTAAAAATTATGAATATTTATCTTATATGGATTTATACCCTCTTACATTAGATCTACATTCTATACTTTTACACTCATTACTTTTAATATTATTATGTTATCATTACATACTCTATGCTCATTCATTATTTTCGATCTATGTTAATCTTATTTAATTTCATGTTATAGGCTGTGCGGGTTTAGGAATTGACTATAGTCTATTAGAAAAATGCGTACTCATTCCTTTGAATTTATCATTTAGCGTTTTCAAACGCCATTTTTCCGATTCTACAGAGATTACTATGATACCATTTCGGTTATATTCTCCCAATCAAATCACGCACGAAAAGATAGATTAGAATAAAGCTACATACAATCGTATGGGCTTCTTATCTTATATCATTAAACCATATACACCCCAAATATATACACGCTATTCGCTCCATAGAACTAAATTATTTTATAAAAAATATTTTTCTTAACTTTAACACATTAATAAGGTGGGTACTTTACTAATACTCATTAAATCTTTTCTCAAGCATTATTTGACTTATGCCCGTATGTATCACTTCTATTTTCCTTACCCTGATTTCTTCTCTACTACTATAAACTAAGAATGTTATGTCTAATATACTAAGTATAATAGTTAACATCGAATAATTAATATATAGTAAGTTCATGCTGACAAAACTGAGGCTAAAAACAAAAATTTGATTATTGTAATAATCACAAACCCTGACTGATGGTTCATACACAATTAAACATTTTCAAATAATGAAATAGTTGTTTTTAAACAAATTTGATGAATTATAAATATTATCTGTTGGTATATTTTTATAACTACATTTATTATGACCTCAATTTTCTAAATTATCTATTATGAACAGGAAGATAACGTTTTGAGTAAGGGAGTATAAGAGGAATTTTCAACTGTGTTGGCTACAAGAGAGGGTTCTGTGACTTAAGTCATAACTTTATTGGGTTTGAACTTCGTATATATATTTCTCATTCATATTTTTGTATTTCAATCAATAAAGATATGAGCAATTTTCATAGATCTTTTTAGTTTATCTCGATTACCGACATCTAATACTCTTTTATGTTCTTTCCGATGTCATGTGATTTAAATCCTCAATTACTTCTTATCATTCTTACTATAATATTAGTAGTACACTCTCCCTTTTAATATCTATAATTCGGGTTCGTAATATCTAAATTAACTAATTAGATCAATATGTTAAATTTATAGATATAATATTCCGTAATACGAATGTATGCACTTATTCAATGATTATAAACATATATTTAGTTTTAGGTTAGAATGATAATATTACCCTACTCGTTCATAATAGGTTTAATTACAACCTGGCTATCTTGTATTTTATGAAGAGTCATGTTACTGTATTGATCTTTAAAATCAATTACTCATATACTGAAAGTTATATTGTCATATATAGTCTCTCCCTATTACTATATTCGCTATTCTCATATTTTTTAATTAACGAGTGAGTGAGTCTTATATACAACCTTCATTTTATATCTTCTAAGATCCTCACAGGTCTTCCCACCATCTAGTTATCCTGCCCGGTATAATTATTTATATACTATCTGATGTACGCCTACTAAGCCTAGGTCGGGTTTGAGCTTGTGAGCTACTGGTAATTAAGTGATCTATTTTTGCACTTCACTTATATGCCACTCACGTATCGCTAGCATCGATTTTTCATATTTAATACTCTCTAATTACGTAACTACTCCGTTTTAATTATTAGAGCTATCGTGTTTTATAGGCGTCACTTTTTATCCGCGCAATCAATACAAAATATGATATCTATAACTTCATTGAGATTATTGGAATTGAAATAGCTTAACAGATAAGATGAAGGACTCTTCTCTTGATAAAGAGTTCCATTTGAGTCCTTTTCGAGAGTTCTTAATAACAAAAAATAGAAATCATAATTTATTGTATAATTTTTACAAGAGATTATAGCAGTTATTATAGTTATAACTCTATTGGATATTACTACTTTGCTACTAACTACCCTATTCAGGTAATTAGATTTTGCTATTTGCATGGTCATTCAAGTTAGTTAGTATTTACTTGTCCTCATTGTTAAAACATAGTCGTTACTAATACTTAGTACTCCACTCTCGCGATCGCTTATCTACGTTACATATACAAATCATGAAGGTATAAATACACAGTAATCATGTATTGTGTGCCTCTTAGACCCTAGACGTTAGTCCGCTATTACTATAATTTGTATTATTGTAGGTTAAATTCATTACATATGTATAAACCGTCATTACTCGGTATGCGCTGCACGTGCAATCAAAATTCAAAATAAAATCTGAAAAATCGTAACTAAATCAAATTCACTTATATATCTCTATAATAGGCACAACTAATAACCCATCATTATCCTTCAAGGCGTGTTACAGTTAATACGTTCTAGATAGTATGAAAGTTAATAAAAATGAACGGAAGTGGCCTTGATTAAAGAAAAAAAGTTTATTGAAAAATTGTATTTCTGTCATCTCCTAGTACTGTGGAGCATCAAGTGTACAGTTGTGTGGGAGAACTAACGAGGAGAGAAGATGTGGATTTTGAGAATATCTTCACCAGCTATGGTAATTTCATTTTCTCGGCCGAGTTGGGGCTCTTCATGAGTCGAGAGGCATGTACTAACTTTTCATTAACAAGTTAGGAAATAATTAGTATAGTTTCCAGCATATTAGCAGACCGACACGGTATTTTGGACTTACGGTATTCAACACCTTATTTACTCACCTTATGATTCCACTCACCGATTGATCCAGAGAAGGGCACTCTTATACCGTTTGAACCTACCCAATAAAAACCTCCTTATCTTTGCATTTGAGTGTGGATGGTTAGGTTGGCTGAACCACAATGACCACTCCTATGCTGCCTCCCACCGCACACCCGTCTGCATCCAAATATTCCTATCAAACAGGAGTCATGAGAGGAAGGGATATAGCTAGCGAGGTAACTGTGATAACCCATTCATATGAATGACGTGGATCTTATATTTTGGGTTTATATAACACGGTCCACCTTTACTTATATACTTACTTACACTTTACTTCTGGAAACACATGCAGTTAGGTAACATACAAGTGTTTTATTACAGTCTGCCTGATGCCACCCAGCTATTCCACCGCTCACGCCGTGCTCCCCTGCCCGGTCAGCTTAAGGAATCCCGTAACACATCCTTAAGGTTACGCGCTCCCGGTTTCCGTGTATATCCGCGCTCCCAGGCTCCCCGGCCTCACCACCCGCATGCCTATACTGTAATCCACAAACAAGCTTCCTCCTGCGCATACTGCCATTTAATTAGATCCTGTCACTCAGCGCTCACAGTCGTCACCTATGGTCCAAGCCATGTTGAGACTTACCAAAACACGCGACTCCGGTCTCACTGCTCACCGGTCTGATAAAAGCCGACTCCGGCGTACTTCACTGCGACCAAACATGCAGATCTTCACAGCAGCACGCCTTCAGCGATCATCTAGCACTTACACTGCTCCCAGCGAGCATTACTCTAATCCATTGCCATTTCATTCATTACGCCATAATCTCGTAATAATTATACGTAACTGTATAATACTACGTGACTCGCCAGTGACATATACTTTACACCTCTTAATTGTATAACCTTTTACTAAAACAGTAGGAATATATCACAGAGTACCTACACATCGCGTACACTACGCGCATTATCCTACACTGAGTATCATCCGGCGTAACTATCACCAAATCGGTATTACCTCCCACGTTATCACGCATGCTAATCACACCTACTAGGCCCCGCCGTATTCCTCTACTGCACTCCCTAGTTCAAAGACTTATTACACGCGCTCCACAGCTTAAGCTTATCCCCGTTTATTTCAAACACGAAGTGCGAGTGTCTCGAGCGCTTACCTACCGCCTGCCTCCAAATCCGACTAAATCCTACCTCGTCAAGTGAGCTCCTGCATATTAGTTTACTGACACACTGACGTCCCCTACTAACATTATTTTAGACGGCTTACATATTCATGCCTCACATGCTTCAACAGTGTAAGTCCGTTCACCGCCGCATTAACGCGATACCACGACTTCCCTTCCATCATAACTACAAAGCTCTAGTCCGCTGTCACCTCACTGGTATCTCCAACTAAAAATAGCTCTTCTGCTTTCACGGCTCCCTTCTCACCGAAGGCTACTAAGTCCGGATTCACACCTTTTTGTAGTGTACAACTTCCGCTCCCTCTTCCCGTCCCCTCGCTTCGTGAGCTTCCCCAGCGGCAGCCCCTTGTCGAATCTCAAACCCCGTACCTACTAACCATGTCCTATTCACCCCTTCTACCCCACGCTCCCACGATCTCATACCGCCTTCCCCCTTTCCTTCCGTGACTGCGCTGCCCCGCCCTCCCCTCAGTCTCCCTTCTCACGTGCTGCCTCACGCGAACTCCCATCCAGAGCTCCAGTGTCATCTCCACCGTGAATAGTCTACCGCTTCACCCGCTCCACTTCCCCCGCTACCATGACTCGCCGCGCTAAAAGTCTTAATTCCAGAATTGCCTAAGAGAGCACGTGCTCATCACTCCGATCCTAATCCAGCGTCCCATCCGCCCACAGGCATCGCTACCGCCCACAGCTACTTACTAGTCTCCTCAATCCCCACGAGTGTCACTGACCTATATTTGCTATCTTCGTCACAAGACGCGATATTTACCTCGTCTCACATTTCAATACCATCTGACACTCGAACCCCAGTCTCCCGTGTCTCAGCCACTGCTCACTTCTCGCCACCACTCAGCTCCCAGATCGCTCCACCGCCCACTCGTTCTGCACATGGCTCTCTGGTCCCTGCCCTCCCCTTAGTCTCCCCGCTTACTCACCCTGATCATTCACTCACTCCCTCCCTAGCCGGTATCCCAGGCTATCCTATAGCGCTCACCGTGCTTAGGACGCTACTGCAACTCCCGCTCTCGCTGCCTCTCTTTTCCCAGATATATCTTACACCCGTTATGTCCTGCGACGCGTGAGCTGCACAACTTGTATCTCCACAGTTTCAAACCAAAGGGAGTCCTCCGATTGCCCGGCTGCCTGACGCTCCCGCTCCGGTTTACGCCGCATCCCATGCTGCTATACAGCGCTTCTCACTCGTCATCCTATCCCGTGCAAGTTATTCCGCGTCCCCGCCTTACGCCGGTGTGACCCGCCTGTGTCTAACACACTGCCCTACTTTTCGGGCTCTTCTATAAATCGTGACAGCGTCTCGCGCTTTACCCACGCGTGATTCCCAGCACCAGGTCTTATCGCTACACGACGCTCTACTCAGCGAGTGCGCTTTTCTCTATGCTTACTTACTAAGCCAATTTCCTCATGCTCCCCCCTGCTCCGCGTTCCCCTATCAAAGTTTACATTCCCACGTCGTTACCCCCGCGCGTGCTACCCGCCATCCCGCGTCCATCGCTCTACCGCTATTTTCCCCCCTTACCCGCTTATCATCCTTTCCGACCGGCATCTCATCGCTCCTGAGAGTTCCTTGACCCCCCATCACCTGCTTATTATACGGCTTCTATTAACCAGTACTCTCTCCATACAAGCATCTACACACCCTCGCCCGCTTCCCCTCTCTCGCTCTCCGCGCTCCACCTTCGTCATCCCTACCTTACCAGCGCTTCCCCCGTTCCACCTGTGCCCGGCTTCCCGTTCTCCGCTTTTCTCTTCCCCGTTCCCCGCGTATATCCTCCTCAGGTAACATCCACTCACTAATCTCCTACGTGGCCTCGAACTCCCAGGGCTCCATGACCTTACCCCTACTCTATGTTTCACTCTACCCCACTGCTCACCTCGACCCTACCACTCCCGCGTTCTCCAGCTAGCTCCCTTTGACGTATTCCCGGTTTCAATGATCACGCCCCCCCAGCGTCTACCCCCGCCACCTTACCCCGCGCTTCCACCCATTCCCTTACTGATTTATACTGCGCTTAATCCCCGCCTCCCCTCAGCTTAGTACTCTACCCTTTAACTACCGTTAAAGCTCTACAGCGATCCTTTACACTCCTTGCATCCAAACGCTTAAACCACCATAGATCTCTCCTTAGCCCACTCCATGCTTCCAACGGCGCTCCTCAGCGCTCCCGCCTCCCTCGGTTCTCTAACTCTCTACTTAAGCGCATTCACCCCAGCACCTCATTCCACCCGCTGTTTGATCCGCGTCCTTGACGCTCTACAGCGATCCCTTCGACGTCTCACCCGCTCGGCTCCTAACGGTGCATCACCCGATTACCTATCAGTCTCAATTTACTGAGCTTATCACGGCGCCCCTGCTTCCCTCTGTCCCCGCGTTCCAAGTCTCCCGCTCCCCTTCACCCGCGATCCATCAGCTAGCTCCTCGTGAATCCACACGTTCTACTCCTACTAAATATTTATACTATATATATACGCTTCTATCACTCCCTCATACTCTATAATCATCAGCCTTCCTCAGATTAGCTTTCTCAAATGTGTCAACACCTCGATATCCCACGGATTCACCCCTAACCTCCAATTGCATTCTACCGCATCGCGCGTGAGTTACCGTCACTCCTAATACGTCTCTAACCCATTGCTCTAGCTCCCGCTTCACACTCACTGTCATTTCCCAGTGACTCCCGCTCCTAACCTATTTCTCATATTAACGCGTCCCCGCTCCATCAATTAATGCCTACTATCTGCCTACTGGCATTAACTCATATACGCACTACTCTCGCTCCGTCTATACTATCTATACTGCTTATTCCCTGTCTACCCCTCGACGCTTCTAGGCATCTACTTTACTTTAATTAGCGGTCCTACGCTCGAGCTCCTAACCGCTATCACTCGCCGTTACTATTACCACTATATCTTAATATCACCCTTTTCATTACTCCCGCGTTCACCAGGATCCTTTCGGACTCCGTGAGAGCTCCTCGTCACCTATACTATCTTCATCTTATATGACCGCTCCTCGAGTTCACCCGTACCGTCTGCCCTGCTTCCTGAGTACTACTCACCCCGCGAGACTTCATACTCCTCTACCTCTTTCACCGGATCCATGCTATATCACCTTGTAAATTCCCGCTGCATACCCCGTCTATCGCCATGACACGGGCTTACGCTCTTGACGTGGTCTGCTCCTGTCCGCTCCCCGCCTCCTCATAGATACTACTTCATATATATATATTTTATAATATATATAGTATCCCGGATCTGTCACCGGCGCCTATCAGCGTGATCATTTATACCTCCGGTTTATCACACCCTTTAGCCCGGATTCCTACCCTGCGAGTTACCCCGTGACTG
>JABUQX010125311.1:20000-37500 GCA_015478945.1 Trachelipus rathkii
AGTCCTTCATATCTTGGAATGATATATAAATCGAAGCAACAGCTTCACTATTGTCTTATCAAACTAACAACTTCTCTCCTATCTTTCCAATCAAAGCAGCACATCTTTCTTCACAATCAAAGTAACAGTTCCTCTTATCCTCTCGATCCATCGGTACTGTTTCTTCTTTCACTTCTATATTCCCATTGCGTTCAACTTCTTTTCATACACTCTAACCTAGAAATTTTAATTTCACTTCTTTACTCTTAATACTCCTTCATCTTCTCCTATAAATTTTTAGCTTTAATCTCTTATTTTAATTATCCAGTGATACTTTAATAAACTCCTTTTATATATAAAAATCATCTTTTCAATTAATAAAAATATAACAAAAAACAATTTACATAGTTTAAATACCTTTTTAATTTCTTCTTCAGTCCTTCCTCCAAAATACATACACAAAAAAATAATTTTGATCCTTTCCATTTCCAAAAAGAAACACTTCCTATCCTGTCCTGTTGCGAAGATCATGTAAATTTAAATTTAAATAACAAAATATCACAAAAATCCTCCAATAAAATAATTTCAAATAAACATTTCCCCTCTAATCTTATTATATAAATAAACAATTCTATTATATCTTAAATATAATCTATATTTTTTCCTCTAATTACCATGTTTCACCTCAAGCATCTTTTCAAATAAAGTGCTTAAGTCGTTTTGGCTGTTGTACTAAAGCTATCCTACATTCTAAAAGCCAATCAAAATTTCTTACAACTTCTTCGTCATCTGAAATTATTCAGTATTAAATTCGCGCTTCCGCAATCTAAGAAACAATTTCTCCCTATCTTCTAAATAAAAATTTCAATACTTTGACACCTCAAAATTTAGCTACTTCCAAAACTACTCCACCTCATTATAAATGCATCTAATTTTAAGGAATTTCATGAATGAATATGAAAGTAAATTTTTAAATTCTTAGATATCAGAATTGATTTTTTTTTTACATTAATTTTACTTCTTGTTAGATAAGCCAGTGAAAAATTTTAATTAATATTTTTCAAAACACATATCAATTCAGCTTTTTAATTTTCAATTTTTAATGTTGCTCATCGTCTTAAATTAATCTATTTTAAATATTATTTTTCTTAACTTATCAGAATATCTAAATATTATAAAATGTGTTTATCTTTTCTTGTTATTCATTCCGATTTTGTTTTTTCAGGCTCGCATATATTATTTTATTCCTTATTTTTATATATAAATTCTTAAATTTTTTTATCATAAATTTAAATTTGATTTTGATTTTTAGAAAATATTATTTATCTATAAAACTTAATATATATATTTCCAATTACTATCATTTTTTTTTCATAACTAAATTTGTAATCTAAAATTGTTTCAAACCATTAACATTTGTCTATATTTACTTTAAAATCCCTTTTAATCTTTTAATCTTTTCTTTTTTTCAAAAATAATATATATAATATATAATATAGTATAATATATATATATATTATATATATATATATATATTATATATTATATATATAATATATATATAATATATATATATATATTATATAATATATATATTATATATATATATATATATATATATATTATATATATATAGAACCTACTACATTATGGGGCAGGTTCAGTGGCTACAAATTCTTTTTCAATCGCCTCATTTAATAAGGGTTTCTTAAGCCACTTCTAACAAACTCCTTATTCTTCATTTTTCCTCTTTTTCTTATTTAATAGATGCTCTAAGATCATAAAATCCCCATCAAACTCTACATTGTTTTTAATTTTAGCATCTAACATCAATTTTCATCTTCTTTTACTATTTCTTGAAATACGTCTTCTAATTTACATAAATTTCTCAACTGTCTTCCTTTGCATTTTCATCACAATAATTTTTATTTAAATTATTTAATATTTTGTTACAAAGTAAATATAATATGTGCTTTAAACTTTTTCTTAACCAATCGTACTCTTTCTACTAAGCTCTTCAATATTCTATAATCTTTCATACTAATCCTCCTTAACTTTCTTAATAATGACTTGAGAATTTAGTAAAACTTAAATAACTAGTTGTGTAGTTTTCATCACTTGCAATTTTTAGATGTAATCTTTTCTTCTTCGTAATCTTCCCTGCACACCCCCTTTAATACAAATTGCCAAACAATTTCAAAGTTCAAGATTTAGCTTTTTTTGTCTGTTGTTCTTCAGTTAGCTTACCCTGTAGATTGGATCAATATAAACAACATACTAGTATATATCATTGTCAATTAGACGAAATTTCTCTTCGTAACCAATGGGGTCTTTTAATTCCTTCAGTATCCTTAAATATAGATGGTAATTAAGGTTGAAGTGAATTTACTTAGAATATATCAAATCTGAAACATAAGGTGCCTGGTTAAAAATCTACGAGCAGTTTGCCAGATTGCATTTTGTGATGTTGGACAAGTCGAAAGTCTCTTAAACTTGCATGAAGTGATTGAAGTCATCACCAAGGTCACAATTTATAACTTTGTCAGTTTAAAACTTTCCGACTCCAACTCTATCTTGAAAGTTAACCTGGCTCGACTCCGACTCCCGACCCTCTTGAAAATTACCGACTCTCGACTCCGACCCGACCTTCCGCTCCACCTTCCTCTGAAAACGCTCGACTCCCGAATCCCGACTCCCGACTCCGACTCCAACCCTCTCAAACTACCCGACTCCCCGACCCCGCGACTCCGACTCCGACTCCGACTACCAACTTTTTGGCTTTGGATAAAATTTTGTTATGCTTGCAAACCTTAGTTGGTCAGTGTTTGATTAGATTATGTTAACAAAAAAAAAATTCGAAGTTCATATATTTAATATATAATAGTATATATATATATATATATGTATAACATATATATATATACTATAATATTATATATATATATATATATATATATATATATATATATATATATTATAATATATTATATATATATATATATATATATATATATAATATATATATATATATATATATATATATAACTATATATATATATATATATTATCTAAGTTTTGTTAAAAGTTACTATGATGATGTAGAATGACACTGTAATGTTAGAGTTATGTTGGAGAAAGTGCGAATAGGGAAAGTTTTGCTTGGTGATGATACGCTTTTTATAGGCTATTATGCGTTGAATTTTGTTAATAGATAGCAATTTATTCACATGCAAGGTATATTAAAAGTAGCATAGGGTGGTAAACTGGCAGCCAGAATGTTGCAACCGGAAGTTGCAAATGTTGCAAAGCAACATTTTGCAGCATCCAGTTTTTCAAGCTTGACGTGTCATGGTTAGGGTTTTGAAGGTCGGTGAGACCGAATTTAAGGCCTGGTAGACCGTTTAACCTGAACTCAAAGGTTTAGCCCCCCAAAGGGGGCTTTTTGGTTCCTGGAAGGTTTTAAATGATCGGGGAGATCATTTTTGATGAATGTAATCGATTTATCGATGTTTTTTTTTTTTTTTTTACCCCATAAAATTTTCCAAAATGGGGTACAACCGTGTTCTGGGTTGACTTTTTACATTGAAAAATATAATCGAAAGAAAATCATTACAATTATTTAAAATTCAGCCGATATATCGTTGTAGTGAGGGGATAGATTCGGCCTCACCTCCTTTACCCGGGTTAGGCTTATCGTACCGTCCTAAAATTTGGGGGCGCGCTACGTGTCCGGGGGTTCCCCGGAGGGGGTGCTGCCCCCTAAAAATTGAAATGATCGTAGGTTGAAATTTGGAGATGGTATAGAGGAGTCGGAGCCGGAGTCGGAGTCGGATTCGGAGTCGGATTCCAGGGACCCCCAGGATGGGGTCCCCTCCTAAAAAAAAGAAAAGAAATGCACAGAGTGCAAAACAGAGGAAGAAGAAGGAGAAAAGGAGGAAACGAGTCGGAGTCGGAGTCTGAATCCGAGAAGGAGGGAGTCGGAGTTGGTGACGGCGCCGGTGCGGTGCTGAATTAATAAATATTCGTTTAGCCCCATATTGGTATCAAAATATATGTTTATAAGGTCGTAGAACTCGAATATGAGGGTTTCAGAATCCCGGAGGGTGTCTGGGGACCCCCGGAGGGGTTCCTCCTTGAAATAAAAGAAGAAATCCATGGAATGCAAACCAGAAGAAGAAAGGAAGAAGGAGGAAGGAAGAAGGATGGAGGAAGGAGTCTGAGAAGGATTCAGAGTTGGTACCGACACCGGTGTTGGCGCCGGTGGGGTGCGGTGCTGAGTTAGTAAACATTCGTTTAATAATGGCAACTATTATGTACTGTTCACCATGCACTGATTCTGTTCTAACATGTACAGTCGTCATTTGTATTTCATCTTACAAAGATAACCCGTTTTCTAAAGGTTGAAGACTGATATATCTATTTTCAAATCTCGTTTTCTTCTAATAAACGTCAACTAATATAATTTTTTTCCTAAGTTGAAACATGCATATATTGTTTGATATTTTTATTTTATAAGTTTCATTTTTCATTTATTCTTTGTGTTTAATATTTTTTCAATATAAAATTTTTTTTTTAATTTATTTTAAAAATTTTATTTTTATTTATTTTTAATTTAATTTTTCGAAATTATTTTGTTTTAAATTTTTTTTTTATCTATTTTAATTTTATTTATTTTTATTTTTTCAAACTTTATTTTTTATAAGTTTCTTTTACATTTATACTTTGTGTTTATTTAGTTTTTTAATTTTTATTTATTTTATAAAAATTATTTTGTTTTAAAACATTTTTTAATTTTACTTATTTAAATTTATTTCTCAAACTTTATTTTTTATTTTAAGTTATTTAACATTTATACTTTGTGTTTAATTTTCTTTTTATTCTAATTGTTATTTATTTTTAAATTTTTATTTATTTTTTATTTATTTTTGTTTTATTTGGTTAAAACATTTTGTTTTTACTAAAAATAATTTATGCTTTTCATGTTTATAACGTAAATTTTTTTCGTTTTTACACACCCTAAATAAAGCAGTAGATCAGTAAATCGGTAAATCAAGCCACCCACCCCACCCTCCCCAGCCCACCCATGATCTATTGATCTATTGAACTATTTGATTCAAGTCATATTTTGATAAAAACATAAACACAAACAACTTTTGTTTCTTTTTGTTTTATTTGCTTTAAACATTTTGTTTTTACTAAAATTTATATGATTTTCATGTTTATAACGTAAAAAAATTGCGTTTTTACCTACCCCAAAGCAGTAAAATCAGTAAATCAATCCACCCACCCCACCCTCCCCATCCCATCCATGATCCATTGATCTATTGATCTATTGATTCAAGTCACATTTCGAGTATCATTTTGGGTAAACATAGCATAAAATAAGTTTCTTTTATATACTGACCAATCGAATATATGCTAACGTAAGCACGATAAACTGCTAAACTTAGCACAGTTATCCATACTTAACTAACAAGTAAGTAAGCTATACATTACATCATCAAAGATAACTATCACACATTTCAAGGGTATCTTTTCTAACCATAGTCAATGTTAATTTTACATCTACACAAAGTAATATTTAACAAAGATTTATCGTATTGAAATGTAATACGCCGTGAAATTGGAATAACGTTTGTTTGTTTTTTTTTCTCCTTTTTTCTAAGGGAGGCAAGGTTTCATTCCTTTACAGGGACCTTCCATGTATCGGTGAAATAAGGACAAAAGAAGATTGAGAGACCAAGAAAACTGGAGACAAGACATTTGTCAAGCAGCGTAAATAGTCAAGATTAAATAAGCTCTTTTCCTTAACATCCTAACTCACCTATACGCTGTTAAATTTTTAATTTATAATGCCCATATTACTACCTAAAGCTAAATATCATATTTAAATATTATTTAAGTAATCAATTAATTATTTAAAGATAATATCGGAATTATGTTACTATTTATACAATTCAACTTTATTTACAAATGTACTGGAATAATACTTCCTTTAAACGTCGTTGTTCAGACGGTAATCCTTTGGAAGATACCTTATATCCCTTTTGTACTACGTTGGTTTTGTCCTCTAACCTTGACCTTCATAGTGGTCAATAGGTTAAATCCCTTGGTAAGTCCTGAGTATATGAAGTCAGCCTGAATCCAAACTGACGCCATAACCTGTGTGAACTTCCGATTTTTGGGAAAAATTTCCCGTAATTCGATTTGAGTCCTTAGTGACTACATTTAAGGGTCAACCTTCTGGCCTATAACTTCAAGTCGTAACCTAAGTCGCGCAATTAATTGAGCCTTGGCCTCAATAATTGGTTGTACACCCTTGGAATTTGACCTTGCTTCAGACTTGACTTCGGTCTCTGGGTCCGATCACAAATCCAATCTTAAGCTGGGTCCTAAGCTCGACTCCCTGCAATCAAAAAATGACCACATATTAATCATTGCCTCTACTAATTTTATTAAATAAAAAAAATAAATAAATGACCACCGACTAATTAATTCAGATTATAATAAAAGTGGATTAAAAATACAATAATCATTATCAAAATAATAATTAATAAAATAATAATAATAATAATAATAATAATAATAATAATAAATAATAATTAATAATAATAATAACTAATAATAATAATAATAATAAAAAATTATATACTTAAAATCAACCCCCTAACCTACATATAACACACTTTTTTTTCGGCGCTCACACCAACCTATTATTCTAACCACCTACCCGGTAAAAACAAACTACATAATAATATAATAAAGAATCAATAAATAATAATAATAATCAATACCTATAATAATAATAATAATAATAATAATAATAATAAAATAATAATAACTATAATCTGATTTTAACTTATTCCTTCGTTCGCGCAATTGTAACCTAAATTCGTATGCGTGCCCCTTTTCTCAAATGTGGGGCCTCCCATATCTTAAAGATCCTTATATACTTTGTAATCGTGCTTTTCCAAACCAACAACATATCGATACCCAACTACACACACGCATACCTACACACACATGCAGCACACACACAACACACACACTACACACACACCTAATATCATTATATATTTATATATATATAACTATATATATATATATTATATATATATATATATATATATATATATATATATTAAATAATAATATATATATATATATTAAAATAAATATAATATAATATATATATAAATGAATATAATTCCTCCTTAACTCCTTTTAGCTATTCTGTCCGCTATAAGTTACTGTGTTAAACTTTTTGCTCTAAACCTTTCCATTTATCATAGCCATTCCTAATATAATTTTCATTGTCATTTTAACCGAAAAGATCCTATATATAAATTTTACACTGGTTTTCCCCAATCTCTCATAATTCCAATAATATCCCCTAGTTTATATGAATTCAATTCCCAATAATTTACGTTTAACACTGCTATATCCTAATTAAACTTGAACGTTATTCGTTAAACCAAAAACAGCAACGCCATAAAGTCTTCAATCCACTTTTTCTAAATTTTAACCTTTTCGTAAATATCAATTTTAATATATATATATATACATACCAATTTTTGGGAAAATTATGCCTTCCTCAATCACAAGCGCATAACCACAGAGTTAAATAATTATGCTTCTTATACAAGCGGCAATCACAATTAGTAATCAAATCCTTAGAATTTAGACACTTTTAAGGCTTATTATTCAATCGACCTGTCTCTACTTGAACCTTGTTTAGAGTAACCAAAATGTCAGTTTTCCTTTTCGCCTGGACATAAGTTTTTCCTGCTCGTAAAAACTTAGGAGGTTTGATTATTGATGACACGAGTCATCTGACTCGTGACACTACTCACCCCTTCAAGATTGGAAACCCAATCTTTAAAGAAGGGAAGACATCCCATAAAACAAACAACAATAAACAATAATAGTAAAAAAAATTCAATAATAATATAAACAAGAGTAGCAATCTTACCTAGTTTCCACTAGATGCCCTTCTCTCCTCAGCCCTCCTTTCGTACTCCAATACCCTTTTCTGTACATTTGGAAGATCCGGATCCGACCCTCTTGACCGTGTCATTGGCCGATGTTCAATCTTCGATCCTTGGTCGAGTTCTCCCTGTCCTTCCGGTTCGTCAGTCAACATCATCTGTTCAGGATCCTCACCAACTTCTCTTAATTCCTCATGAATGGACCTAGAAATATAGAAAGGGACATTTAAAATACTTTTAACATGATTATCTACCTGTATATCTTCATCATGTACCAAAGTTACACTTCCTGGGACTTCCTCTTCTTCTTCATCAGTGGCGTCTGAGACGGTTATGCCTATGGTGTAACTGTCATTAGGGAATCTTAACTCTCTTTCAAACCTTTGTAAATCAAATTCCTCATTTGCATCCTCTGGTGCTAAATCCACCCAATCCAAGAGATCACTAGTGTCTATAGGGGATGGCATAGGATCTTACCTTAATTGTTTTTTTTTTGTTCTCATCATTTCAATCTTTCTATCATGTATTGCACCGTATTGTATTCTGGCTTTATGAAACGCATTAGCGACTTCTATGATTTCCTCTTTCTTTTTATTCTCTACTTTTTGAATATCTTCTCACACTGTGCTATTGCTACCGCTATTATCTCTTATTGTTTCACTCCCAAGAACGTCATATCCTTTATCACAGGTAGCTATTTTCTTCAGATTTATTTTATTATTCTTAACTACTCTCTCTTTCTCACTCTCTTCTCTGAATTGTTTCATCATAATCAAATTTCTTCGGCGCATCTCCTCTTTTAAGCTAGAAAATATCCATCGGATCCTATTCTCTCTCCATTTATCTTCCAAACAATAAAGCTTCTCTCATTTAACGTAACGCTCTCCAATAAAATCGCTTTTACTTTGTACATTCTCTGCAATACTGAGAACATCATCGTCTTCCTCTATAGTACTGACGATGTCATTATCAATTCTTCTTCCCCTTTCATCGTTTTTCTAAATTTTATTTCTACAGTTTTTAATACAAATTGTATTCCTTTTAGTAGTGGTTTCTTCAGCACCACTCATCTTTGCTTCCATAATATCATTTGTTTTCTTTCTTTCTGCTTCAGTTTTCTTCTTTCTCTGCACATTCTTTTTCTTTCGGTGCTTTATCTTAAATAATTTCTCTCATATAAACTTCCTTGTGCTTTTAGCATTATAAACTTCATTGAGGTCCTTTTTCATGCGACCTGCTTTCCTCTTAGTACCATAAAATTCTTGAGCTACTTTTTCCTCGGGAAAATCTTTTGCTTTCTTAAGTAACAACCTTTTGACCATTGAAAACTTCTTCTCCAAAAAACTTCCACAATTCTTTTCGTTCTTTAGTATTTTAT
This sequence comes from Trachelipus rathkii, assembly GCA_015478945.1. Lineage (NCBI taxonomy): Eukaryota > Metazoa > Arthropoda > Malacostraca > Isopoda > Trachelipodidae > Trachelipus > Trachelipus rathkii. The sequence goes on from JABUQX010125311.1 coordinate 29,346, forward strand.
CTACGTTACTTCTTACTACAACAACCACAACAGGTTTCCAAAGCCGTTGCAGGGTAACCTCTCCGTCCTTCTCTCCTTCAAAAATTGTTTCATTACTTCCTGGCTCTTCAGATGGTAATCAATGTTTTTACTCTTCGGAATGTTCTCAATAATCTTTCACTGATGTTCGTTGTGCCAAAAAAATGTGCATAGCATGTTTCGTAGCAGGGAAAGAAATTTCAGTGACTTTTACCAACTCTGTAGTTCTTATTCTTTCATTTCCTCTTCATTTTTAATTTTTCATCCATCCAAAGTTTGCACCATAGGTCAGCTTCATTATAAAAAAAATTAAAATTATATTAATTAAAAAAGCTCTTTGTTAATTTTTCTAAAACCTTTGAAAGTCATGCCCATTTTAAAAAGGTGTAGTTGGAACAGTTAAATGGTGGGTGCACCTTTATCAGAAAATGGTAATTCCAGAGAAATTATTAAAGTGTAACTAAAGAATGAAGTGCATTGCTTTCCAAAAATCACTAGAAGTTGAAACTCGTAAGCTTGACCGTTGTTTTTTTGTCCTACGATTCTTTGCATCCGTAACTCTACTCCAATACTCTCAGCAATTATGTAAGCAGCAGCTAAAAATTCCTGTCTTACAGCGTCCGTAGTATCAGGATGATACTGTACGATTGTTTGTATTTTTATATGATTCGAACACTGTGACATATCTTAGCTATATGACTAAAAGGAAAATGGATTGTGACTTTGTTGCATCAGGACTTTGTTGCATCAGTGTAACTGAAAGGCAACTGTATTGCTACCATCTTCTGATAACCTTTGCAGTACTTGGACAATAGCAAAAATAGTCCTTGGGTATGGCAATACTTCTGAATTCATGATAAAAAAAAAGTATCTCACGGAACACAGAGCTTTTGGGTGTACTTTCTTCGAAGAACAGATTTACGAAAAAGTTGTTTATAACCTTTACTATGGAAAGTGTGTTATTTTTCTGGTATGTAGCTCAAATCGTTCACAAGCTTCAGTTTTTGATTTGCACAGTTAAAGAATACTACCATCTTTCCCTATCATAGTTTAAGCAGTCCAATATATTTACCTGCATCGAAACCAATTTAACCCCTGCTCTTTCCGTATATTGTGCTCTTCTTCTGCCAGATACTATAGCATAAACTTTTTTTGCTTCCTTACATTAATAACCAATCCTAGGGAAGACAACACGAAGTCGGTTTATTAGTAGTTAAGTAGTTAACCCCAAACAGATTCGTAAGGTTACCTCAGTTTCTTGGGTAAAAATTTATCGACGGGCTCTAAATTGTAAGAGGAGCGCTTTTTGGTGACTTAACTTTCCGTCGTAGACGAGGTTACGTGGTCATGCACCCCCGGGTGGATAAAATCCTAAAATTGAAAAATAAATGATCGTAAGGAAAAGGTTGAAATTTGAAGAAAGGATTCGGAGCCGGAAATTAGGTGCTTGAGTCGGATGTCGATCCATTCGGATCCAGATCTGGCACCAGGTGCTGGCATCCGGTGCCTGTCGCCGAGTCATTAAATATTTGGAATATTAATGATAACCAATGATTATTTGTCTTATATATGTATTGAACCGCGCCGCTTAGATCTCGGATATGATGATTTATAAAGTTTTCGTAAATGGTTGCTGCAGGGGCCCCCCTGAAGAGGGTTCCCCGAAAAAATGGACGAAATGTGTATAATAGAAGTGAAGAAAGGAAGTCGGAGAGGTCGAAGTCAGAGAAAGGAAGAAGTCAGAGAGGAGTCGTAGTCAGCAGGAATTTGGAGTTGACAATGGCACCGGTGCTGGATGCGGCTGCCAGTGCCGGATCAAGTTAATAAATATTCGTATAGTCCCATATTGGTATCAAAATATGTTATAAGGTCGTATAGAGCCGAATATGAGGTTGTTAAAGTTCTGTAAAGGTTGGCTGGGGACCCCCAGGAGGATTGATCCCCAGAAGAAAATGCACGGAGCGCCAAAACAGAAAAGATAATTGAACGGTGGGAGGTACGAGGGTAGAAGAAAGAGGGAGCAGAATGGCGGGGAAGGAGACCTGAGAATGGAGACAGAGTTGTACCGACACAACGTTGCTTGGAGGCCGGTTACGGTGCTGAATCAGGTTAAAAACATTCGATTTTGCTTATTTTATTTCCTGTTTCATTTTTTCATTATTTTTTAGATATTAAAATTTTTTTTCAAATTAATTTTTTTTATTTTTATTTTTCAATTTTTATTAATTTTTAATATTTTATATTAATTTTTTTAATTAAAAAAATTTTCAATTTTTACTAAAATTTTATTGTGTTCATGGTTATAATGTAAAAAAATTACGTTTTTACACAACCTAAAAAGTATTAAATTCAGTAATCAAACCACCCACCCTACCCTCCCCCACCCTCCGTGATCTATTGATCCATCTATTGATCTCAACGTTCATAATTTTTTTACTAAAATCTGTATGATCTTTACATACCCTAAAGCGTAGTAATATCAAGGTAAATCAAAAACTGCTCTCCTACCATTCCTGCTTTTTTCCCCCCCCCTGAATCTATGTGAACTTTGTTCATTCAAGTCATCATTTTGATGAGGATTTTTATGTTTTACATACCCTTAAAGCCAGTAAATCAGCAAATCAAACTACCCTCCCCACCACCCTCCTCTCCCCTCCATGATCTATTGATCAGTTGATCTATGTCATATTTTTTTTTTACTAAAATGTTTGTTTTACGTACCCTAAAGCAGTAAAATAGTAAACGTAAATCAGTAAATTCAAACTGCCCTCCACCACTCCTCCTCCATACCCTTCTGTGATCTATGATCTATTGATTCAATTCATATTTTTTTACCTGAAAAATGTTTATGTTGTTTACCATACCCTAAAGCAGTAAATCTGGTAAATCGGTAAATCAAACTACCCTTCCCAACCACCCTCCTGTCCCTTCCATTGAATGCTACAATTATCTATTATCTATTGAATTCAAATTCCGCATTATGGAAAAGTGAATTCCCAAGCAGGAAATCAGGAAATCAAGATTAAATCAAACCCCTCCCCCTTAACAATGAGCCAATCCTTGACTCTAATTGATCTAACATTGATGTCAAGTCATATTTTTTTCTGGTAGAACACTTAAACACAAAACATTTTATCATTTTTATGTTATTTATAACGTAAAAAAATTTACATTTATACTACATACAGTAAAGCAGTAAATCAGGAAAATTAGTAAATCAAACCACACACCCTTTCCCCTCCCTACCCCAATCCTTGATTATTGCATCTATTAATCTATTTGATTTCAAGTCATAATTTTTATAACACTTAACAAAACTTTTATTTATTTTATTTTATTTTGTTTTATGTTAAAATATATTTTTTTTTACTAAAATTTTTAATTCTTTTTCAGGTTTATAACTTAAAAAATTTGTTGTTTTACGTACCCTAAAGCAGTAGAAATTAGTAAATCAGTAAATATCAAACTACAGCCCTTTCCCACCACCCTCCTATTCCCTCCATGATCTATCTGAAAATCTATTGATATTTCGCTATTGATTCATAGTCATTTTTTACCTGAAAACATGTTTATGTTTATATATAAACCATAAGAAGCCACAGCGTTAAATCAATTAACCAAAATCAAAATCAAACCCTCTTCCCCCGAACCCTCCTACTATCCATGAATCTATTGATCTATTTAGATCATTGATCTATTGACCAATTGATCTATTGATTCAAGCATATGTTACTAAAATTGTCATGTTTTACATACCTTAATGCACGTAATCAGTTAAATCAGTATGTAAATCAAACCAAGACTTCCTACCCTCCTATCCCTCCTTCCACCCATCCCATTGATCTATTGATCTATTGATCTTATTTTTTCACGTCACACCATTCGAGGTATTTCATTTTGGATAAACAAAACAAAAAAACAAGTTCTTTATACACTGCATTCGACGAATATACTGCATAAACGTCAACAAAGTATTCACATTACATAAGCGACATAGCATCACCTGAACTAAGAAAATATTAATGCACAATTTTATTTTTAAACACATCTTAAGCAAGAATAAACAGACAGACAATATTAACAAAGTTCTATTTGCTTAACTAACAGTAAAGAACTAATTGGACGACCAAAACCGTCAACCTTTCCACACTTTGATCAAAGCATACCTCTACATCATCAACGGTTTTGTAATTTACATTAACATGTAAATATTTAACAAAAATTTCTCATAACCCTGTCTAATTATCATTTTGACCAACCGAATATTTGCTAACGTAACAAAGCTTTTACATTATCATAGTAATAGTAATATTTAACAATAATTCATCTTAACCTTACCTAAACTATCATAATTCCAACGAATACTTGCAAACATAACAAAAACAAGTTTTATTTTCCAAAAACATAACAGAAAAATAACAAAACTTTTATCCAAACATAAACAATAAAAATAGTTCTATGACTCAAATATCATAGTAAACTGTAATAGTTAGTTTACTGATTTTAAAGCACTGGACTCCTCTGACCCCTCCGGACTCCTTTACCTTCTACTGACTCCGGCACCCCAGAAGCTTTCCGCTCCGCATCCTTTTCTTCACTCTCTTAGGCAGTTCGCTCCAGTGTTTTTTCGGAGCGGAGGTGCCCAGACTACCCTTTACGATACCTTATTAAACCCTCATTAATCTCGAGAAATCTTACGGGGTTCGATAACATATAAAAGACACAAATATTGATTTATATTATTTTCTGACAAATTTATATTAACTAACTCAGGCATCCGCACCACGGACACATTCTGCTAACCCCAACCCACGGCCCACGCCCAAATCGTACACCGGGCGCCCCCCACCCAAACAACCACACCGACCCCGACCAATCACCCAACCGTCGGACACGCCCGACAAACACACCACCACAACACACAAAAAGCACCGGTGACCGGCCCAAATCCGCAATCCAAATCCGACTCTGGCACCTAATCCTTTCCCCAAAATTTTCAGCCCCTTCTAACGCTCACCTCATCCTATTTGTTAGGGGGGCCAGCACCCACCCTCACGGACACCTCGGTTAACCTCGATCACTTCGTACAATAGCGCGTCTCCAAAATTTTAACCAACGGGTACACATAAAGCCATAACCCGGAAAAAAAGGAGGTACCTACGAACTGTTAGGGTAATCTACTAGGAGTTTGGGGAGGATTATATGTGGCATTATTGCTCATTTCAAATATGTTGTGTTTCAAATTTTCATCCTCTCCCAATTCCCATGTGAATCAAATCCATGAGAACATGTAGATTTTATCTCTCAAATTCAACTCCTGTGCGCCGACAAAACATTTAATACTCGAAAGAATAATTGAAGTGATTTTCTTATTTTCCCTCATTATGTATGTATCTTGGGTGCAAATAAACCATCCAACGTATTGACAACCTTTACACTCGAAAGCACCCTATCCCTCCAGAAAAAGAATATATAACCATCCACACACTGGCTACTGCTGCTTTATCTTCACTTGTGATGAGACTCGGTTTTTTTGCAATATTTCATGGTATGCTTCTTGTAGCGGGTAAAGGTTTTGATGACGAAAAAGAACCCAAAAAAATTGCTGTCTTAATGAACGTGGTGCGTTAAAAAAAAAAAAGTACCCACAGTGTTGCCCTTTAGTTGCTTTGAATAAACACAGTCAAGTTGAATTGTTTTATCTTAACTTAAATTCGAAATTTCTAAAAAGTATTGTAAGGTATAACTAACTTTAAGGAATGACAATACCAATGACTACAGAGTCCCTTGAATTTGCCAAGTATTCCACCTTCAATTATAGAATTATTTAAATCTTTCCTTAAATTCTTAACTTCCTTTACGAATTTTTTTTTTTGAATAGCTAAATGGCAGTGTGGCACTTGAGTGAACATTAATTGAGGCCCCCCCCCCCGGGCCACAACTGCGATAACTCTCGCGAAGTAACACACTAACAAAAAAAGTTTGAGCCAGAGTGCGCAGACCGTCAGGGAAAAAATCGCCGCAGTTTTTTCAGTCACGCATCGAAAAAAATTTTCGCACGACTATTAGAGTGGCTGTGACCTTTTGAAAAATTGCAAATTCAATAATTAACAAGAGATCGTTTACATCACATGTTCATAGAGGGTCATTTTTATGTATTTCAAGAGTTTATCAAAGTTTGAAGTGTATATCCTACATTGTGCAATGGAAAGATTTCTCCAACAAATTAAAAATGTTATATTTTATGGAATAATAACCACAATATACTATGTGTATTGTATTTTTTCGATTATGTTTCACCAAGTGACTTTTGATTAAATATTTCCTCTGCTGCTCGCCTATTTTGAATAATTGATGTTAAAAATCGGCTTACATAGGTTAGAATATGTCATGAATTCAGAAATTCGGTTAAAAGGGCCTAATATTGCTATAACTTTTTACGTGTTGTATGCTTGATTTAAAAAAAAAACGTAATTTATTCTCGTTTCAGGTTGTACTCTGTCTGCTGGGTAGCAAAGAAACGCTATACTAAACACCTGCCCAGACTTACGAATGTTTTCTTTGACATGATGTGCGATAGTAATTGAGCGCTGAATGAAAAACACACCTTTTAAACTAATATTATTGACCAATCTCGAAAATAATTTCGAAAATTGGTTTTACTCATAAATTGGTTGCTAAAAAACATCCTCTAGTCAACCCATATTCAAATTTTGCGTCCCACCTCGTTATAATCAAACTGTGGGTGATTGAAAAATTTTAGTCAAAAGCTCTGAACCTTGAGTGCAACTTTTGATTTATTTCATTAAGAAAAGATTCGTTTTCGCCCATTAGCGTGATGAATTTCTTTAATGGAATGGCAATTTTGACAAAGAAAGCTAATTCAAGTATTGTGGAAGTGTAAGGAAATATCAATCATCCGCCTTCGATAGATATTCGCCCAGAGAAAGAATATCGATCTTCCTTCGATATTTCGATATCGATATAATTTTTAAAAATTTTTATAATTTCTAATAATTAATAAATCCAATATTAATATATACGCGGTCCACCAGTAATAGATAACTGATCACTATATTATATAAAGGTAATATATATATATATAAACTAATAATATATTATAATAAATAAAACTATATACTATTTATATATAAATAATATATATTATATATAGTATATATAATATCGAATGTATATACACAGCTCCTAGGTCACCACAATTTATACTATGGTCACCACTTAACCCTTTCATGCCAAAATTAGTTTAATTAAAAAACAATTCTTGCAAGCTATTTATTTATGAAATGCAGAAGGGCAAATTATCACTGTTATTGAAAAGACACAAAATCAATTTAAAAAACGTACTAAGGGAAGAAACAAAAAATAACTCGCTTATATTACAAAAAAATGTTACGCATGATTTGTACAGATTTTTTTTACCCCATCTTAAAACCTGTTAAATACATCAGATTATTTGTCATTCTATAAAACAAATGAGCAGTTGCTAGGTATTTTACAGTATTACGGTTAATTACTAAACGGTAAACCTTATATATTATAAATATGTATTTTAAATATATATATATATATATATATCTAATATTATAATAATATAATATATAAGATAAATTTATAATATAATAATCTTATACGGTATTTATATATAATATAATAATATATATATAAATATATATAATACACTATATATATATTATATAAATATATGATATATATATATATAATATATATGGCCTAGCCTCTAGAAGAGCCACAACAATCCATTCTCAAAAACTACAACAGCTACCGTGGAAATAGGAATCATGCTGGAATCCTGGCCAAAACAGACTTTCTACCGAGGAAAACTGGTAAAAAAAAAAAAAAAAAAAAAAAAAAAAAAAAAAAAAAAAAAAAAAAAAAAAAAAAAAAATCAAATCTCGAAAACTACAAAAGAGAGAGGGAAAAGAAATACATTTTTGGAATCCGTAAAATTTTTGGTTCGGAAAAATGTAAAAAAAAAAAAATTAAAAAAAATTAAACATTAAATAAAAATTGGCATATTTTTTTTTTGGCGGGGTGCTTGGACATAGTATATATATATTATTATTTGTAAAAGGTATTACACGGCAATTAAGGGGGC
>JABUQX010125311.1:40000-42500 GCA_015478945.1 Trachelipus rathkii
ACACTAAACTTAGTAATAGCATATTATAAAATCGTTAATTTAGTTAATACATATTTAAGCGAAAACCAATCCGTAATCAGCCAGATAAGATGATCTAAAGACTAGTCGTACTCGGAATGTTAACTGTTAAACCAAACTCACAGGAAGTCAACTGTTTTCCGTATTAGATTTCTGCAATGATTATCTTCGTAACCCACACTGACAGCTAAAGAACACACTCCACAGCAGCTACACGTATGATCAGGAATCAGGCGCAAAGTCTTTTTGAACAGTCTCCAGAATAAATAAAATAATTATAAAATAATTTCAAATGAAAAAAGGAAATTAAAACTATGATAGCTATTTTTAATTCCTTTCCTTTTATTCAAATGTAACTCGTAATTACCCTTTAACATAATATATACCCGTAATATATATATATATATAGTATACTATATATATATAATATATATTATATATATATCCATATTATATATATATATTATATATATATTTATACTAATATATATATATATATATATAATAATATATATATATAGTATATAAATAAAATTACAAAAACCCAATACATTTTCATCTAATGCACCTTAAAAAAGCACTAACTCGATTGATATGCTCGGAAGTTCCCCATCTATGTCCTTTTATTTTTGAGCAAACATTGTTTCAATAATGATACTGTTTCGTTGATCATGAATAAACTGAATAGTCGGGATTAGTGAATAATCAGACAGACAATTTGACTATGTGGTATGTGGCATGTCGATCCCCCCCCTTCCCTATTTTTGGTTCCCGAAAAAGACAAAAAATCTAAAAACCCCATTTTTCGGTTAATTTATACTCGAACATTGGGTGGACGAACGACAAGAACGGAATATGGGGGGAAAAGAGAGTTTTATCACTTCAGGTGTCGGGAGAGGGCGATAAGATTTTATTTTTTCCGGGCCTTTAAAAAATTATTTTTTTGAAAGAATATCGGCTTCGATATTAAGAAAAAAATATCGAAATATCGAAATATCATCGCCTAAGAAATATCGCCCAAAAATATCGACTATATCAAGCCAAAAATATCGATATTTTCGTCTATATCGATATTTTTTTGGCCATCCCTAGTGAATATCAAAGACTAAATTCAAGGTATATTTTGATGGCCCCAAATTAGAATCTTAATGAAAGATATCCAGTTCGTAAAAAGTGATGAGTAATATAGAAAAGAACGCATGGCAAGTAGTGTTTAATTTTCTTGGAAAGCACCGAAATTTAGAATACGAATGGTTTGTCGAACAAATGTTGAGAAGTTTAAAAGCTCTAGGAGCACGTATGTCCATAAAAATGCATTTTCTGAAATCGCATCTTGACTATTTTCCTGAAAATTGTGGATGCTGCAGGGAGGAACAAGGAGATAGGCTACATCAGGACATTCGCACAATGGAAGAAAGATATCAGCGACGATGGGACTGTAACATTTTAGCTGACTACTGTTGTTGTTTGAAACGGGATTTGTGTGTATTTTATACATGGTAAAAAATCATTAGAAAAATCATTCTTTAAAAACTGATGCATTTTTGGGTTGATATACAATGTTTATATCAAATGTTTATCGAATATTAATTTGATTCACATTATCTTCATGTTTTTATGATTGAAGTTTTATTTTTAATAATAATAATGAAATAAAAAAATCAACACAAATAGACGATAAAAAAATTTCTGACCTAATTGAAGGAAACAGTTATCATTTTCGAATTCAGCGTGGTCAAATTGCTAAAATTTCAACTCACACAAACCGTCAGAAGGCAGATTTTTTCTTTTTTTGAACGCAGACCCTTTCGTTATGAAACCCTTTCTTCCCACCTTGTGCTATAATATCACATTTTCTTTCCTACCGACACACCTTTTACTGACTCAATCTCGTTCTTCTTTGGTATCCCAACTGGCTCACTTCTTAAGCACACTCACCAGCTATTCACCCGTTAGGCAAACCAAATGATCATCCATGTCATTTCCATATGAAACAAACCAACCTTTAACTAAACTCCCATTATTCTCTCAATTCACATCTTTCGTCAACACCAAACACAGATTCCTAATTACTTTCATGTTTCATTCTTATTAATTTTTCTCACACCCATCCACGTTTCCTAAGATTAGTTTCACTGAACAGACCTGCCCCATTCAACTAAGGACATTCGTACTTCCTACATTAGCATCACTCACATGCTTCTTTCGTTTTCACTATTAACCAACCTATCCTTCATTTGCGTTTCCGTTTATATGCTTCAGTTTCATTCTTGCTCAACATTCAAACTGAACGAATTTTTAAGTCTCTCACCATACTTTTCTTTATAACCCTGGCTCATTTAACTTTGTCACTCCTATTCTCACCAATATCCTTCATTTTCTTACTTCCTTCATCCATGTCCCCACTAACTTAATTTCTACATTAAAAAAAATATTAAGTTCTTATATTTCCCATAACCACCCCTCCCACTGATTAACCTCC
>JABUQX010125311.1:47500-49731 GCA_015478945.1 Trachelipus rathkii
TAATAAGATAATAATAATATAGATAGTGAATATTAATAATATAATATATAATTAATATATATGAAGATTAGAAATATAAGAATATCTAAATATAATAATTATATATATAAAACTATATATATCTGCACAAGTCCTCAAAAAAATTGAATGTAATGAGAAAAATCTTTTTACAAAGTTTAAAAATCAATAATGCTGGCTATTTTCAATGGTATTAAATTATAATTTAAATAAACTTTCACAAAGAAATGCAGGATAGCTCCTGGTTTGGTTTCGTACCTTACTAATCCTTAATGGCAAGACTATACCAAAACTTCAGAGTTACCTAAAACTCTCCATCTTCAACAACCGGTATGGGTGGAGGATTTATTGGTGGATCTGATAATGGCTTCAGGAACATAGATTCTGGCAGTACCAACGGTGGAAGCTTCGGTACTACAACTGGTGGTGGCTCTGCATCCTCATGTGGTAATGGTCAAGTTTTAAGTTCGGATGGTTCTTGCACTGAAGCTCAAGTTGAAAGAAAGATCTTTGTATTCCAGGCCCCAGAACATACATCCTCAAGACAAATTAATCCTATTACTCCACCTAAACCAAAACTTAATTACAACAATAGTTTTCGTAAGAACCCCGAAGGACCTGAAGGTTTATGATATCCAGTGTTGTGGCAACCGATGCAGAGCCTCAGCAAAGACACTTGCTTATATGTAAACTTAATAAGGAGAAAGAGAATGATCTGGAACCTACAAGTAATTGAGATGCAACTGACTAATTCAGGCCTCAGAAGCACCAAGAGAAGTATTCGTAACATTACCCCGTTGATGAGAAGGAGACAATCCTCAACTTCCAATTATGGATGATAGGAACCTCCAAACTATGCCCTTGCACTCTGCGAGAATTAAGACGGACAAGGGCCACCACTTTTTTGTTTGGTAGGAAGTTTTTATCTAACAATATTTAGTTTAAAAAGGTTGACATGGAACTTCATCAGGAGGAGAGATAAGAATTAGTAAGGAGGTGCGGCAAACTTACGAAGGTGGGTATTCGGAAGTTAAAGAAGAAGAGATTCAGAAGGGCACCAAAGCGAGTCAGCGGGGAAGGTGAAGGACAGTGCGCAAGCTGGATTGTGATTAGTGACCACAACGCAGCGCCTTCGAGGACCGAGAGTGCACAGGTATATGGTATGGGATGGTAGAACAGGACAGGAATGAAATCGAAAGGCGTGTCGCAACAAAGATGGGAGGAAAAAGGAAGGATCTGGGGACACCAAAAGCGCAAATGGAAAACAGGAGAAAGAGGGAGGATAATTGAAGATAGAAGATGGCTGCCGTGATAATTCAACTAGGACCAGAGAAAGCACTCAGTGTAGGAAGCTAGGAAGAACGACCGCAGACAGGTACAAGTAGAGGTGCGAAGTTGGAGGAAGAATCGGCAAGAAAGTAAGAATTCATGGCGACGGAGAATACTGCACCAGAAGTCCTTCCAATCTAGACTAGCTCGGAACATCCGCCAGGAGGCAAGTGGCAGAAACCAAAATGCCACAGACAAATAACCTCATGAATTAAAAGTTTCTGGTTTCCAATATAAACGCAATGTCAAAGAAAGCTTGTAGATGTGCTTATGTTATGAAAGTTTATGATATGTAATTTTTTTTTATACGTTTATTTAGATTAAATTAAAAGCTTAGAAAAAAAAAGTATTTACGTGTTTGAAGTACCTTAGTGCAAATCTTAATTTTAAGTCCATTTTTTTGGATTACAAAATTATGAATAGTACATATCCTCAGTGTTTATTGATTATTCTAGTATATAAAAGAAATGAGAAAAATATGTAATACCAAGAAAATGAATTACGCATGAGAATGAATTCAAGAAGGTCATGTTGACAGATATATGAACGAAGATGTGATTAAGTTATTTACTAATAAAAATGTGATGTACGTTTTTTAATTAGAGAATGAAAGGAAGACGCCCAACATAAACGGACACCTATACAAAAGACACAAATCTTTTTGCGATATTATTGTTTATGACATAAAGAAAAAGATAATGAAATAATAAGCATTACTAATATATAATAGAAATTATTCAATAAAAATCTATTAATTTTGAAAGAAAGAAATGATATGGGAAGAAAAATGAGGATAGTTGAAGATTAAGCGAATTCGTTCATATTTAAGCCATAGAAAAAGACACTTTTTGTTTGGTAGATATAGAATGCAGAAGCTCAGTAGG
>JABUQX010125312.1:0-47500 GCA_015478945.1 Trachelipus rathkii
TAATTTTATCTGTCTTATAATAAATAATTATATTAATAATAAATAATTAAATAATAATAATATATATAATATATATAATAAATTTATTTTATTAATTAAATCATACAATACATCTATTTTATATAAGGAATTGTTATATTAATTATCTGTTATTATAAATTTTATAAATATATATTACATATTAGATATAATTATAGCTATATAAGTATCTGGCTATTCTAGGGTTAATTATATATATATTTATATAGTAGGTGTAGTATATATATATAGGCTTTATATAAGTGCTCGTATTCTAAAGAGGACTGTAATCCATACCCAAAATTTCTAGTGATGATACCTCATTTAGATACTATACTCAAATATTATAGTATATACTCTTAATATTATATATTTATATATAGTACCTATATTAATATATAATAATATATTTATATATCAAGATCAATAGTATTTAATTAAGTATAGATTATTAAGTTAATATAAGGTTTATATAAAGTTTATATTAGTATTTTACAATATTCTATATTTTATATATAATATTAACTATTTATTGATAACGCGATTCTTGTACACTTATATAATATTTATATTTAGTATTAAATAAATTTATATCACAATTATAGTCTGAGACTTATAATTAATATTAATTTGTATTTTAATATAAATTATATTATTCAAACAATATATCTTTTATATGAGCTTTCATTTATATCATTTTTATATTTATTATATGATTGGCCTAGAAGATGAGGAATAAATGGTGATGAGAAGAAGAGAGAGAGAGTAGAATAAAAAGTTTTGGCAGCATTTCGAATGTCAATTTATTCTTCGAACAATTATTTTATTAAATTCTATACAATAAGAAGCATTGTGAAAATATTTGAATACAATCAATAAGGTATATAAATAATTAAATAAATATAATATAATAATAATTAATTAATAATTAATAATAAATAATTTATATATATATATATATATATTATTATTTTTGTCATATGCCCTATTGGGAAAAAGTTTACTCTTTTAAGAATGTCACAATATTTAACAATTTTTATGAGCTTTAAATCCTGGCATACATGCATTTTTTTATCGGCAAGGTTGTACGGGATAAATCTGGAACCTTTACTCATAAATTAATATATTAATATATATATATAGGTATATATATTTATATATATATAATAATTATATATATATATATATATATATATATATATATATTATTATATAATTAATATATAATATATATTAAATATATTTATATTATAATATAATTATTATATTATATATATATATATAATAATATATTATATATTATATATATTATATTATATATATATATATATATATATTGACTTAATTATAGCTTTACTCATTACCTTCTACGAAAAATGTTAATATATAATATGCAGTGAGGTAAGTAGAATCAAGTTACTCTAAAGAATTCACGCGGTCAATATCATACAATTTGCGGAATTAATTTTATACATCAACAGCAGACATGAAAAACGTTTTAAAGTACCTATGTATGATAAGTTATATATCTTTCAAATTATTTTATTTATTTCCAACTTTATAAGATTATCATTAGAAAGGACTTTAATAATAAAATTTTTATTTTTATTATTATGGTATTTTTATATATTATTTTTAGTTATTTAACGGGTTAATTTATATCTATATTTATAATTATTTTAATTATTAAATTATTTACTAATTATTATTATTATTATTATAAATAATTTCATTTGAATATTACTATCATTTATATTATTTAATATTTACTATTTATTATTATCATAAATATAAATTATTAATTGGGAACCTAAGTACTGGTTAGTAGACTTGATTATTAATTTTATTTTATTTTTATTAGAATAAATATTATTATGTTTTAATTGTTAATTAAATTTACAGTATTATTATTTGAAAACTTTTAATTTGAATCTATTATTCAATAATCTATAAAAAGACTTTTACAGATTGTGGATATAAATTTGTTTGAAAAATGTTAATAAATTTCAGAAAAAATAAATATTTTATTTTTTATCAAGAATTGAGAACTTAGGAGTTAGGCCTAAGTTTAGGCATAAATTCTGGATAACCAGTCGTTCGCACGTAGAAGAAAGTAATTGGTTCAATAAAATATCTATTTTATTTGTCAAAATTTTCAATGAAATGAAAAATTTGAACTATTTTTTTTTTTATCTTTAATTTAATTTCCTGTAAAAGGTAACAGTGACGCACCTGTGTGGAAATCGATAGGTGTATTGTTATCATTTATGTGTGCCTGTGAATAATAATAATAGTAAAAAAAATAATTTATCATTACAAAACTTAAACAATATAAAATTCCAAAAAATGTAATATCAACTATTACCACTTAAATCTACCTAAAAACTCGTTTAACGAAAATACACATGCATACTCACACACATACACATATACACACGAACACTCACGCGCATACTCACCGAGCACGTGCAAACAGTGTTGAAAATAAAATGTTTCATGAAGGAATATAGCTTTGCCAATACATGATATGAAAATCAATCCTCAATTACTGTTTTCAAATTTTAATTAGGTAAGTTTTGTGTATTAAAATTAAAGCAATCTTAATATGCTCCAATAATTGTAAATTTGTTTTTCGGTTTTTTCCTTTACTAAAATATTAAAAATAAAATTTTTTTTAGGGGATGGGGATTATGTCAACTGATTTTCTTTCACATTCTAGAAAATTTTATATTTGAAAAAATGCATTTCCGCTTGTTTAATGGTGTAAAATCGTGTATGCCCTCCGGTTTAATATGATAAATACACATAGTATAAATATAATATATATATATATATATATATATATATTATACTTTATACACACATCATCTATGACACTTTATAAACACACATTCACTATGAACACTTATAACAGCTTCTAAATTTGCAAAAGTAATAGAACAAATCTATATATTAACTATATATATAACCCATAGACATATTTTACAATTTATAATACTCATTTTATCTTTCCTTTTTAACTTTGATATTTTGGCCTTGATACCCTTTGGTCTTCCATGGTCATATTTTTGTAGCCTCATACCTGATTTTATGGCCATTCACTTTATAATTTTTAGGCATACCCTTAAATATAAATATGAAAAGCACAAATTCTTTATGGATAAGCGATATAGGTAATACTAAACTTTGTAGGTCTTGCGCCAAATCTTCGATTTACTATCCTTTTTGTATTCTATAGATATACTACGGTACAATTTTTGTGCATGTGGTAACTTATTTTGATTCACCTTGATTAAGCTTTTTTTAGATTGGACTTTGATGGTTCGCATTATATATACCAGTTTAGAAGGTATATCTTAAGTAGATTGAATTATTACTATTTAAGTAGGTGGCATTATATGATTATTATTCTATGCTAATATCTATATAATGTGAAGAATTTAAGATGAGTGCCATGAGATTGAATAATTGATAATAATTTATTTCTCACAATTGAAGTGTGCAACAAATATTGAGTGATCAAATATTGAAGTGCAGTGAGTGCAAAGTGAGTGCCCATGCTGCCAAAGTGAGTGCCATACTCATATAAGTATAGCCAACTGAGTGCCACTTTATATTCAAGCCTTTTCTAGCCTTACTATCCTCTGATACTAGATATTAGTATAATATATATGGGTGTCATCCTTATGTTTTGTTATATATTATTATATTGTATGTATTGATTTTCGTGTGTTATAGCTGCTAGTAGAATACTTCCTACTATATATTGAAGTTTAATATATATATAGTTAATATTTATCTATATCCCATATGAACACATATATATTCACATATTAGACTAACTTATATATACACTACTATGAAATACTTTATATAGTCATATAACATTCTCTCCATATATAGTATCTATAACTTATAACTATTAAACCCATATATACATTAAACCTTACACGATCACACACTATACCACTACATACGACAGATAACTTACTCACTTAAACTATCTCAACTAAACTTTTTATATTTTACTTATATTAACTTATTATTAATTATATTAAAATTTTATTTTATAAATAATTTGTATGTTAAGTAATAAGAAAAAGTAATATACAAAGATGCTGAATATATTAGTAATTTTAGTTTTAAAAAATTAAATTGTACTAACTTTTATTAAAAACATATACTTTTACATACCTTAAAAGCAAAGTTAAATATCATGATATAAAAGTCAATATTAAGAGTGTGTTGTTAACTTTTTATCTACTATAAATACACCTAAGGATTAGTATGCTATTTTGTTTTTTACTGTTTTATCACTGTGTGGCTTTAACTCATGTTTTTATACTGCTTTATAACTCATGTTTTAACTTGCTTTAACTCACTCATGCTTTACTGTACTTTAACTATTCTACCTTTAACTCAGTGATTATTTATACTCTCTTGCTTATATAATGCTTTTATATCCTATATTATTTTATATTAAACATTACATATACTTTAATGCAGTATAATAAGGGTAAAATCAATTAGAGGGTGTTATACCTACACTATAAGTGGATTAATGTTATATGTACTTTTGTTTTTACTTAGCTATTTATCTGTTTAACTTTATTCTGTCATTTATTTTTACTTTAAATACTCACTCATCATTCAAATAACCTATATAAATAAGAATGTAAAATCTAGATATAATAAATCAATAGAAGGTATGTTACCTATTACCTCCTTGTATAGGGATAATTAGTTATGTACTTATTGTTATACTATTAGCTTTTATATTCTGCATTTAATACTATTCTGCTTATACTGCTCTATTTAATAAAATTTTTCATGCTTTAACTGCTTTAACTTTCTGCTGCTTTAATGTCCAAAACAACATCTATTTACTGTTTTAATTAAAAATTATGCTTTACTGCTTTAATTCTGTTTTACTGTTTATATAATGATAAGTAATATATTTTTACATTTAAACATTCATGTATTATTTTATTTTGTTTTATTTTTAAATACTATTTTATATTTATTATTAATTAGGTGTAATTTTATTATTATTATATTTTATTATTATTTTTTTATTATTTTTTTATTATTTTATTTTATTATTATTATTTATTATTATTATAATTTTTATAAATATTATTTTTATATATTTTTATATTTTATTTATTATATATTTCTTAGTGTTATTTACTTCATATATCTTATTGTATTATTATTATTTAAAGACATCAATACACCTACACACACACACACACACACCACACAACCACACATACTATATATATATTATTACAGATTGTCACATACACACACACACCACTACCAACATACACTCATAGCTTTCTCGCTAGCTACGAGAGCACACTTACAGCCTCTATAATCTCACACAATTTTTATATATAGTGACTTCACTATCTATTCACACAAGAATCGATTGACATATTAAACATAAAGTGACACTGTCCTATTACTAACTTTTGGCTTACGCACAATATAATAGACCGCGATTTACATATTACACTTAGCAAATCGAAAATATACATCGTACTACCACACGACATTTCAACTATATAGTACCATGATTAATTGAATCGTATATTTCACAACCATTTTAACTGGCCGATCATTGAAATCCTCGTAACTTTATTATTATTATTTTACATTTCAACTTAACGAGATAGATTATCCTCTATATACAGTTGACCCAATATAAGTAATAAATCTATACAAATTATTACAATAACTCAATACACAGTACGCTACATCAAAGATATTATACATTTAAATATATAATACACTCTACTCAATACATAATCAGATAATATTTAATTAACAATTCTATGAATCAAGAATAATTAAGTGAACAATAATTTAATCTTACACAATTAGTAATAACTACGAAATATATTACTTATACAAAATAATATAATAATAATCCACTTCCTTCGGCAATCCAATTCACCAGTGCTGATATATAATTGATAATAAAATAACTAATTTAACATGTATAATTCTGAAATCAGCGTTCACCTTGCAATCTTTTCAAGTTTTTTTCACTATTTTGTCCTAATGATCCATTTTATTTTCAGACCCAGAACAATATTTCCACTTAAAATTGATAAGCACAAATGAAATAAAAACGAATTTGTATTTAATTTGTAACACTCTTCTCGAATATAATATCTACTAATCATTAGCCTTTGGAACAAAGAATTTAATGATTAATTGTACCAATATTTCGCTTTATACTTGAGGCATGATCACGGTTAACTAACTATTTATGATTTAGCTAAAATAATGCTTACAAATAATAAATTTATAAATATAAAAATATAAAAAATATTAACGTAAATAAAATAATATGAATGAAAATTCAAAAAAGCTTACATTATTTTGAAAATCCAACTATTATCAGGAATATATAGGTGTACCTGCAAAATATTCAAACATTCAAAAAAACATTCAACCACTCAATCATTTCATTAAATTTCACAATTAATCTTTTAAAAAAAATTTAGATTTTAAATTTTAAAATTTATTTTTTGTAAACATTATTTTAGCTGCATCATAAATGGTTAGTTAAAAGTGATCGTGATTGAACAATACAGACGAAATATTGGTATAACATTGAAGGCTCCAACTTCTTTATATTATAGAATAGTCCTTAATAAATTTTCTACTGAAAATATACAATCATTTAGAAGGATAGAAAGAACTTGCAAAAAGTTTGTTAAACATAATAATATATACTATTTTAATGGTTTAATTAAAATTTATATTTAATCTAGATAACA
Source organism: Trachelipus rathkii (assembly GCA_015478945.1). Taxonomy (NCBI): domain Eukaryota; kingdom Metazoa; phylum Arthropoda; class Malacostraca; order Isopoda; family Trachelipodidae; genus Trachelipus; species Trachelipus rathkii. The sequence continues at coordinate 6,813 of JABUQX010125312.1, forward strand.
GTTTATATTATAAATAATCATTATATTGAAATATATAAATTTATATATAGATAAATTTTATTATTATAAAATAACATTCTATATTAATTATTTCCATTAAATATATAATAATAGATAATAAAATTACTAGTAAATCAGTAAAGGGTCAGCCCCACTAATAGAATACATAACCTCTACATTAACTACTAAATAAAGATCTATAGACCATAATAAGTTATATAGATTCTAATTGTAATACTTAATCAATTAGATTTAACAATTATACTTTATGCAATTTGAATTAATAAAGATTAAATTAAATAAATAAAGAAACAAATACATTAAGTATTCATTCTATGAGTTGTTTGGTTGTAACATGTAATTAATATATTAATTAATAAAATTACAATTATTAAGTTTTATTAAATATAATAATAATAAATAACATAGAAATCATATATTACTAAATTTATAATATTATAATTATTCTAAAATATATATCAGAATTGTTACTAAAAATAATATAATAATCAAATAGTTTATATTAAATTAACATGATTTTAAATTTATATCTTTATTAAATAATAATTATATATATAATTAATTAATAAATAATATAATTTAATACAATATCAAGGGTCGTAGGCCTAAATGACACCATAAAATAACACCAATAAAATGACACTCAACATCTTTACAAGATAAATTACGTAGATATAGAATTCGTACATTCACTAGTAATAAATTAGTGTATAATATAAATGAAATATAACTACTTTAGGATCACACTATATAATTTAGGAATCATCCATATTATATATTGTATCATACACTCACGGGCGAATTTATAAAGTCACATTAATTATCTATCAGGTCAACATAATTATATTCAAACCCTGGACTCATATTTTTCTGTAAATATTGTAGGTGCTAAATAATAACTTAACGTTATGGTATATACCTAAATTTATAGGCCTAATATTATTATGCGATAATAGCCTTATTTTGTTGTACTGGAGCTAATTTTAAATACCTATATTATTTCATCACGGTCAAATAAGGTGATTAAAATTTTTCCAGTATATATATAGACTAATGAAATCATTTGTTATTTATATTTATATTTATTTTTATAATAAATATATATTTCAATAACTGTGAATATCAATTGTCTATGGATATCGTGACGTAAAGTAATTACCTTTTAAGGCAGAGTAGAAGGAAATCTAGTTATTTCCTCTATATTGTTAGATTTGAAGTCGGTATATCGCTATGTTATTATTCCATATCGTATTAGTTTTTACATCTAATATATAAAGCTTTAACCTCATAGTGAGTCAGCTATGTAACCCCACTACGCAAGTGAGCCAACCCCGGTACACTACCGCTGGTATGCGTCCCGTGACGTAGTCCTCCCGCCTCAGTATATACTTATATACCGCGTTGTGACGCTAGCAGGCGCAATACTTTCTCAGCAGTTATCTCTACGCCCGCCTGACGTGAAGCGCTATCAGTGTGACAAGGTCACGCAACTATATTCCTCAAAACTCAACATATATGACACTCACATACACCATCATATAACACTACCGTCACACCATCGACATCACATCAAATATAACATATATATATATATATATATATTATATTATATATATAATATATATTATATATATATATATATATATAATATATATTATATATGTATATATATATATATATATATAATATTATATATTACAACCACATATAGATATATATATATATATGATATTATCACACAACTATACACATCAACACACTATTAACACATAATAACGTATAATTTATTAATAATACATTTTATTATATACTTAAGTGTTATTTACTTCATTGATATTGATATTATATATTATATATTTAGTAAACATACATCTCATATTAATATACACATCACATCAGCAACTAATACATATACATAATACTAATATTATATTTATATATTTTTTATATATATATAATATATATAACTACTACACTACACACGCTAACTACAGTAACTTACACATATAATATTATAATATATTAATTAAATAAACATGTATATTATATATTATTTTTATATTTTATATATTATTAACTTAGTGTTATTTACTCATGCCTATTTCGTTATTATTATTTATGAAACAACCACATACTACAACTATCGACTAACTACACACATTATAATATATATATATATATATATATATCCAAGCACTACAACATCACACATACACCTTATATACCATCCGCTTCCCATATACTCATCGATTATATTTCATTGATGCCTATCTATTCTTTGATGCCTCAGCTTTTTAGAATTAGCCTTACACTTTGAATGCCTTCAGTTTTGATTAGCCTATATATATCAATACTATTGATGTCTTAGATTTTGATGCCTATAATCTAACTTTATGATGTACCTTACATGCTTTTGGATGCCTCAGCTTATTGATGCCATCACCTTTAATACTTAGTTTGGTACCTCAGCTTTTATGTGGTTCATCTTTGATGATCATCTCTTGTGGCGTTACATTTAATCTTTGATACACACCTATAATTGATGATTCATCTTAATAAGCAAGTTATTAAATATAGTATATTACCTAATACGTATCACTTCACTACTATATATAATAACACAATACACTATATCTCTTATATTACACATATAACCGTATCAGAGCTCAGGAGATCGCGCACCTATAATAAGTATCATTTTGAGTTACTTGCGCTCCTCAAATAGAGCCTCACATATGCGCCACAGGATCCTAAGATGTCGCCATAAGCGCCCTAATGCGCACCTATCATTATATATTTGTTCATACAATATATTCAGGCGCCTATTTCTATATAGTGATACTTTTGCGCCTGCGTACTTTTCGCCGGCCGTAGTGGTCATTGTTTGGCTAAATATTTAATTAATTTAGCAAATAAGTTAAATAACTTATATGTTATAGACACTATTATTAATAAGGATAGTAAAAAATAAACACATTTATATATTTTTGTAATTATAAAATACACTCACTCATAAATCTTTATTAATTATACATATATCGTCCTCTTCCTCCACCATTTAGTATCCTTGTGGATTCCATGTTTTTCCTCCAGAGGTTCAGTATATACACGAGCGTAAGTGAGTTTGATATAAATTATATTCATAAGAGCCTATATAGTTGTCACAATAATTATATTTGTAGTTAAGAACTTCTTGTAATCATTCCCGCCTAGGTTATATTATTATAGTGGCGGATAAATATTGCGCCTTAGTGGGGCACGCGGTACGGGGGGAAACGCTGGAAATTATTATGAGCCTGCGGGTGCGCTCACGCGGCGGGGCGTGAGACAGCCGGCGGAACGACACCAAGCGGGTGCTGTGGGATTTGAGGCTGCCTTATTAATGTGACTAGGTGTAGGGGCTCATTGACTGAGCCCTGGTAGGTTATGACTTTATGAACTAGGGTGGGGGAAAATTAAATAAAAACTAACCTTTTATATTTCCCCATACTGTAAATACCATCCACAAGTATAAGGTAAAACATTTTCAATTTACTTTACCTGCTTATAAGTGATCTTAATACGGATCCAGCCATTGTTATTCAGTTTCGAAAATATAATTTTAATATAAAATCTAATAATTAACAAATGATTCATTGTCTCATATATACTATTGAATTTAACTTTTTGTACTGGATTTGGATTTAATATTAGCCCAGCATATAAAAGAGGCTTATCCTATAATTTGGATACTAATTTAGTAACTATATTAAACGTATATGTTATTGCTTAATACCATACATTTTATACAGAAAATAGATTTCAACATTTGCAATTTGGATCTAATAGTTTATTGGACTCTCACATAGCCTGCGGTGGTACTTTTTAGCAATAGAAATAAGCAAGGCATTTCATACTAAAATATTCTAAGTATTCATAATCTTTTTAGGGTAAAAAGAAAAGTGTCCTTTATAGTGATCTCTTGATATCATTAGTCCCGCAGGCTCATATGTGCGCAAGAAGCAAAGATAGATTGGGGCTTGTTGAGTCTCTCTCTGTGTTTAGTTCTTCGGCTCCTCAATTTTTTACAAAGATAGTTGGTGTGTGTGCGCCTTATAGTCTTTTGTGCTCGTCCTAGAATTGAATATGGATTGTACAATGTGCGCCATAAGGTGCAGCTAATAAGCAGCTAATCAGAGCAACAACTTCGGTGAGTGTGCAAACGATCCATCACAAGTCTACTAGAAATAATTATCACGAATTTAATTTAAAAACTTTGAAAATATATTTATTTTTTTTAGTTAACATCGCGTGAATATATAATATATAAATATGTAAGGTAACTAAAAAGTTTTATTATTTAATAAAAACTTAGTAATGATTTTTAATAAAATTACATGTTATGTTAGCTAAAACTCTTCTGTTGATTTTGGTTTTACTTTTTATAACCTTAATTATTAAACATGGCTTTAAAGATGATGTATAATAGTACCTAGTAAGTCAATTAGTAAAACCGTGGGCATTAAGCCTTGGTGTGTTAAGATAGGTGTATGCTTAAGTAGGGCTTAGTACCTTACTTACGATTTAACTTAGTGATTTATTGCTTTTAATTAAGGTTAACTGGACTAATATATAAATATAATGTTTTTATAATTAAATAATAATTATATCTATATTAAATAATTTATTTATACTTTTATATATAGCAAGAAATAATAATAAGTTTTTTATTATATATATAAACGTTGATCCTTTTATTAATAAAAAATTTTATAACAAGTAATATCAGTTTATAACAGTCTCTTAATAAAATAAATAGGTAGATAATAGCTTGCATAAGTTTATATATCAAATATATATATATATATAAGGTAAATCTAGATGATATGTAACTTTTATTTATGAAAGCAAATGTATTTGCCCAAAACACCACTATATATTATTAATTCATATTTGATAGCTATAAGATTTAGAATTGAGTAAAATTATAATATAATATGTATGTTTATATTATTAATTAAACATTAAAATTATTCGGGACTCATAATATAAATTTCTTTATAAAGTTTTTGTATATAAGTGTAAGTATGTATGTGTACGTAATGTTTGTTATGTATAAGTTAATCTGTGTTTGTGTATTAAAGTAAATATAATATATACAAGCTGTATTTTTTATATATGAGTTGGATATAGTATAATGTATCATGCTGTTGATCTTAGAGAGATGATGAGGAGTTCTTAGAAAAGTAACTAGAAAAGGGACACCATGAATGTTATAGTATAATGTTATAGTATACAATTTTATGTATAATAGAATATTAGTTATAATATATTGTTAGATATAATATTAAGATATAGTGATATATAAAATTAAAAAAGCTGTAGGGTCATATATCTAGTGGTTTGAATTTGTCATTGTCCATCTTTCTTCTACATATAAGTATGTTTATATTTGTTTGTCCTAATAATGTTAAAGTTAAGTCTTAATATTAGTGGTAATACATGTTAGTGTCTATATAGTGAATGTGGTTAGTATAATGATGGATATTAGTCATAGTATGATATAATGGTGATGTAGTATAGTGTAAATATTGTTAGAGTGTGAGTGTGTCTGTGTGAGATAGTGGGGTGTGTGTTGTGTTGCCGTCTCACTCGCTAGAAATCGTAACTTTCTTATATTTAGAAGAGTACCTACGTTCACTGAGGAGTCCTTCACCATTGAAAAAAAGTAAACCTTTCACAAGTTTAAAACATCCATATCAGTAAGAAGTGAACTCATTTGATCAAGATTCGTACATATAGTGAATTTCAGGGTAATTATGTGATTGTAGTTTACAAAAACACTAACAGTAAAATAATCCTTAAATGGAATCTGATAATTAGAGAAGGATATTAGAACATAAGTTTAAAAAACTAGAGAATATAAATAAAGTTAAATTAAATATAAAAATAAATAAAAATATAATAAATAAATAAAATATTAAAACAAAATGTAGGTTCCATAAGAAAACATGTAAATGTTTAAATTGCAGGTTTATTATAAACAATAGGGCCATAGTGGAGTTAGATAGATTTATATACATATAAGTAAAACATGATAAACGTTATTAATAGACAGTAAGCTAGAAATGTTAAAACATAGTAAAGTCAGAAAGTAATATTTACAGCAGTGTAAAAGCAGAATAAGTTTATAAAAGCATATGATAGATGGTACAGAATGTTATAAAGCGTAATAACCATAGAAAGTTTAAAGCGTATAAATTTTACTGCTACTTGCGTTTATCTATTTCCTACATCCTTTTAAGAGTAAACCTCTATTGTTTATTATCATTCTCGTGATATTACTGCTTTATGGTATCGTAACTATTAGTATTATGTTAAGTTTAAAGCTCAATAGCAGTTTAATAGCAGTTTAAAGTTTAAGACAGTAAATACAGCAGTATACAATACTCACATACAGCAATACTAATTTATATATATACAATATTTTATATATATACACTTAACGGTGTTTGGTACACCTCTTATATTAGTATATTACTTAGTGTAATTTATCTTATAGTGACCTATTATATAGATATTATAATGTTATTAAATAATATATATGGTATTTATATAACAGCAGTATAAATAGTCATATAGTAGAAGTTTAATAATATAATACAGTTAAGCAGAATTTAGTTAAGTAATTAAAGCAGTGATTAAGCTATAAAATATACATGAGTTTAAATAATAGCTGTTAATACAGAGTTATAAGCACGTATTGAAACTACTTTGTTAAAAACAAAGCTTACTTAAATATTAACCCTTATTGATGTATTATTAAGGTAATATACAAGGGCTACTCTTGTATATTTATGATTATTACTAGTAACGTGATTATACTTATATATAGCTTATATAAGTAGTTAATAGATGAAATGTTTATTAATAATTATTTGATTATTTTAGAATAATATTTAGTTATAGTCGATAGCAATGGAGGTCGTATAACGCAAGGTTGTAGAGTGGTTATTAGTTATATAGCACCTCTCCGTTCAAGGATAAGGTATAAGGCACTTTGCATATATATTCACTTCTCTTTGAACGCTTTAGACAATTGTTAGTTCTCTCTCTGTTGATATATCATGATTTTTAATAAAATATTTATCATATATATATGACTAGTTGTTAATTTTCAGATGACTATGAATGAGGAGGATAATATACCTGTATGATTTGTGGTGCACTACGAAATGAGTATTTAAGATTCAGAGAATGTATTGAAAAGTTAGTTAGTTCTTGTAGAGTGTGTTTTATGTGTGGATAGGCTAATGTGGTCAAAGATGTTATCATAGAATTTTATTTTGTGCGCTGTGGTTTTGATGCTTGTAGATAATCAGATATGCGCTGCTTAGTATTTTTTGGATAGAAGCTGGAAGTGATTGATAATAGATGTTCTAAGGCCAGTGTGTATATATGTTGTCAGTTGCTGAATTCGGGTGTATAGAATTTTGTGTATTAGTGTGGTATATAATTTGTTGTTTTAACAGGAAGAGGAAAGATAACCTAATTTTCCACCATAGTTTGAGCGAAACAAGAGTGACTATGAAACTCAGATAGCTTGTTTATTAAATAGGCATCAATATCGCATTCAACAACAGTCAATATAACTGTTTTATAATATATATATGGGGGTTAGTACCACCCATATTGGGCCTAGTATAAACTTTGTTCACTGTCAATTGGTTCTCTTGGTAGATTGGAGGCTTAAGAAAACGCCGACTCTGCACAGAAGAAGATAAGTAGAGGCACTTTTTCCGTCACCACGTTAGGCACCTGATATAGTGAGCACTGACTTAACTGCTCTATCATCTAGGCTAACATATATTGTATTTAGTTTCCAATAATTTCCGATTTAGTGTCATCTCTATAACTACACACTTGCAAGGGTAAAGCGTTTTACACTTGTGTGACACGTTCCACTTCTAATAGTGGGGCCAGAAATTTTATACCACATGGGTTGGCTCTTCATATGGTTAGATTACATTTTATTTTTTCGATTCTTTCACTCAAACTACTTTGGCATTCTCACTAATCAATGTGTATGCATCAACTACCATGATTCTCTTAACTTTCTCTATAACCGCATGATACTGTTAAATCTCGTTCTAAATAAGAATAAACTACCTGAAATAAGAGAACAGATCCACTCCACGCAAATTATCTCTTATCTTTGGTTGTCATAACTAAGTGTGTGACTATATATATATATTGTATTCGTGTGTCGCTTATTCATTCAACGACTGAATTCCGCAATAATAAAAAACCGTCATAGATATATCGGTTGACGGTCAAAAAGCAGCCTGGAGATTTCAAAATTTGTGTTCCTGACTAGGGTGAAAGCCTTATTTATCATGGTGTTCAATATCACCTGTGATTAGTAGTAATCTAAAGGAGTTGTATCTGTAAGAATATAGGGTGTTTTCCTGCTCAAATAGGTCTCTGTTTCTCCTATATCGGCGCGACCCAGCACATATATTGTGGTTGGTCGATTATATTAATTTTTAGTGGCATTGCTTCTGTAATGAGTTAGTATCTTCAGGGAGACTCATGGAGACACGAAGACGAAAATCGAAGATTGTCAGTTCGCGCTAATTGGACGATATCATTATTCGAGTGGCAGTGCCGCGGACTCGAGAAGAGACCGAGCATTAAAGTGGGTGGTAGTTGTCGTAAAATGATTATTTGTGTTTTTTCTTTTGGTTTGTATACATGTTTTTTGTTGGCTAAATGTGATTTAGGAGCAATGTTTCGTCGAGCTGTCCCTTTACTTAAATCGGATGGTAAATATATGGCTAAAAAAGCAGTTTATTATTTTATTAATTGATTTCATTTAGAACTATTTTGTTGAGTTAGTGTTATCAAGGATGTAACAATAGGATGTGTAATTATGTCGGATGTGGTAGTATTTTGTAGATTGTTACTTTATTCTATTATATAGTTTATGTATAGTGGGTTTCTCATTGTTCTAAGTTGATACACTAGAGTTGGTACTTGAAAATTTTTACACTGATAAATATTTTATTATAGGGACTGTTACTGTAGTATAGTTAAAATACGATGTGGATCTTTTAGACTGGATGATCACGTTGATACCACTCCCTGTAAAGGTGTGGGAAATATCGATCAGTATCGAGATTCTAGTATAACTCACGATGTAATAGGTAGTGTGGGACAATTCCTAAACTTGGGATGATTAAATATTAAGTAATTGTTTTATTGGTGGTGTCTTAATGCTGTGAAAACATACATGGGAGATGAGAGTAGTTGTTGCTTGACAGTGGATTATTGGGTAACACACACTTAAAGTTATTGCTCTATATAATAGTATTAGAAAAATGTTATATGTAATATTGCCTTTTCTGGGACGAGAGGAATGGGGGAGATAAGTGGATGTATATATATTAGAAGTATATAAATCTGTGAATAGGGAGGATGATGTAAATATATATATAAGTAAATTAATATGTGATAGTTGGAGGGGATGTATACCGTATAAAATCCTGTGGTGTGAGTGTTTTCTAAGTAAAATATCTGTGTGCTTGATGTTAGTGTGTAGTGTGTAATTGTAAATAAGTGGTGAGTGTGTGATAGTCGTGATTAAGTTTAAATATAGTATGTGTAGTGAGTGTATTATGTAAAATATCTGATATATTTGTGTTAGTTAGTTGATTGTGTGTGTGTGTTGGATTGGGTGTCACTTATTGATAGAGTTGAGTGTGTGTGTTTGGTAGGGGTGAATCAGATATAATTTATATATTTATATATCATTAAATTATATAATTTATTGAATAATACTCACTCACCACATATTATATATATTATAAGTATATGGTTTATATATTATATATACATAATATATATTATTATTATTTTAGTAGTTATATATTATATATAATATATATATAGATATTATAATATAATATATATATTATATATATATATTATATATATTATATTATATATATATTATATAATATATATATTTAATATTTAATATTATAATATTAATTGATTTAGTAATATATATATATATTGAAACCATCTGTCTACGTTTTAAGTTGGTATAATTATAATTTATCATATTTGAACCACGCGTATGGATGGGCTTTGTATTTAAGGCTGCTTAATGATCTACTTTGCCTTCCACTGCCTAATTAATTTTAATAATTAGTTACCGTTGTTAATATATATTATATAATATATTACATAATTATGTTAATATATTAATTAATATAAATAGTTTATATATATATTTAGTATAATATTTATATATTATATATATAATATAGTGATTTATTAATTTATAATTATATATATATATATATATATAATTTTAATATATTAATTTATATAATATAAAATTAATATATATTATTAATATAATATTGTATAATAATTAATATATATATATATATATAATATAATAATAATAATTAATAATTAAATAATATAATATATTATAATTATATTAATATTTAATTATTTTAATTTAATTTATTCATTATTTATTTAATTATAATTATTTTTTATTTATTATTAATTTATTATTAATAATTCGATTCCGCTCAGTCAACCATCAAATGTGCTCTATTGAAATTATACATAAAATAGCTATAAGTGATAATGCTGCGCATCAGCATGAATAAATCTTCTCTTACTTATATACTCATTAATATCTTCACTATATATATTATATTATATATATAATAATATAATTATATATTATGATATAATAATTTATAATATATATATATATATATAATAATTATAGTATATAATTATATAATATATTATAAAATTATTAAAGTATATAATAATAAAATTTAATAATTAATGTTTATATTTATTGCTATATATTTAATATAAAATATAAAATTATATATCTATATATATAAATATATTCTTATATAATATATATTATATTATAATATAATATATATAATATTAATTATTTATATTATATAAATTTATATATAATATTTATGATAAATTAATATTTTTAGTATTATTTTATTATTATTTTATTATTATTTATTATTTTATTAATTATTATTATTAATATTATTATTATTAGGCTTCCACGGCACGGTTAAATTCCTAAATTATCTTAAAAATTCTTATTATATACCAGATCTCACATTTAGATCTGTGGACTAGAAGTTGTCTTAAAAATTTGCTCCCGAAGTGGTCTTGGACACTATCGTATCCTTTTCGTAGGGCTTAGTATTTTTGAATTTATGAACGGATGGGAACGCGAAGCGGTGGAAGACGATAAAAGGTTTGTGAGGTGGTAAAGGGAAGGTTAGAACAGATAAAAAGGGAAGGGGATGGTTTTGTAGCCGGGAATACCGTGGCATAAATTCCGACGGTGGGTACGCAGGTGTGTGTGTGTGGCATTGTGTGTGTGAGTAGTAGGGATGGAGGCTGGAACCTGGGGTGCTGTAGTGTGTTTTGTGTAGCCTTTTTGCTGCAGATTTTGTAGGCCTGGGTTCGGGACGGGTATTAATGGGTTGGTGACGTGGGTACAAATGAGGGGGCGCGAGTGAACTGTGGTAAATATTTTTATTTACGCACTGATATACGGTCAGTGTAACTTGTAGATAATATGGACGTATAGATAACCTATTTGTTGTTCTTTAAGGGGGCACTCGCACTCGCAACTAAATATTTATACGCCGCCGATATAGGTCGGGAACGCGTGTTGCAAAGAAACGCTGGTACGGGCTTTGCGAGGTCGTCATCACTGCGGGTGCTGCGGATTCGAAAAAACAAGCTTCAAAAAATGACATCAAAAAATGATTTTTTTTGCGTAGTAGGCTAAGCCCCTAATGCGTATTTTGCCAGAAAAGTACTAACTAGCTTTGGATAGGGTTTAGAATATATATGACGCCCCTATTGCTCGATAAAAATTATTTTAAGTTGGTGTGGAGAACGCCTTACATATAACGGTATGCTTACGGCTTGTGACAAATCACGTTTTTTAGGCGCAACCCTACTCTTCGCAATAAGGGTTGCTATAATAAATTTTGGGGATTTGTTCTTATAAAAATTAAGGTGGTATGCTGAGAAAATTAGGGTTGCACCGACACATAAAAAAATACCGTAGTTGTCCATAAATATTGACCCCCATTGGAAGATTACACAGGGGTTTGTGATCTTTGAATAAAATTATATTTGTGTCTAATCGCTCACAAAAAGCAGTGATAACGCGGTTACAGTGATAAAAAATTTGGAACATCTAACTATAATACAAGGTTTTAAATACATAAATAGCGCTAATAAGTAGTCCTAAAATCATATTAAGGATTCTGGTACGGGGCGCCCTCATTTTGTCCATTTTGTCGGCTACTCACGAAATAATTTATTGGTATGGGCGCTCACTTCCTCATTCCGGCTTTGGTTATTTTCAAGTATTTTGTAGAGTTTAAACCAAAAAACGTTTTTAGTTAGGTTTTAAGAGAGTGTTTATCCTTTCGAGTAACCAATATTACGAAACATTACGTTATCATTATCCTTAACATTATACCAGAAAAATAAAATAATAAGCTCACTCACCATACATAATGAACTAATGATGGCTATAATTCTGTACAATATAAGTATCACAATACTCATCTTACATGCTTTCAATCTCATAGGACACTAATGACCTGAATAAATAGTTGTAACCATGATAATACTTATTATTTATGTATTTTTAGGAGACGAGTCTAGAGCTGGAATTAACCCCTTAGATAAAAGCACTAAATGTAATTGTAATAAATAAATGTCTTATGATAGGTTATCTGTAAATATTAATTAGTAATTTTGTGATGCATTTGATTTTTAGGTCCGACTTTTACTAAATAGATAAATTAATTAATAAATTAATCGTTGTCTACTTCAATCACATGTATAATGTGTAAAAAAGATAGGCCAAAATATAACGTTTATTGAATGTAATCATGTGAGTATTGTACTAACAAACTATTAGTTCAATATGTGTATATGTCATTCATATATAATTAATATTTATGTAATGCTCATAATTATTAAAGAACTCTTGTTTATATGGGGTACTGATTAAATTATAATTTTAATTTATATATTAAGGTATTATTTTATGGGTGAAATATCAGTCATACCTGTATGGTTAATAGAATAAATACTCAAATTAGTGATAATATTCTATCTAGTTTATTAGTGTCTGACTCCTTATATTTACGATTATTTATTATCAGTTGAATATTTACAAGTTTAAACAATAAATATAACCAATTAAATATATGTAAATAAACAAAATAAAGTAAATTAACTACTCTTTAAGAATATGAAATGGAACGAGACTAATGACGCATTATAAGGGTAGAAAGTGCAAAAGTGCGAAAATACCATGCTCTTAGTCCTCACTACTTCTTGTCCAAAGTTAATACTTTACCTGTATAAAGTGTGTTGTCATTTTCGCATCTCTACTGTTATGAGACTAGAGCAAACGCTCATACGCTGAAGATAAAGACTATGAAACCATCAAGGTATAGAATGATTAAGCATATATACTCTTAGCCTTACTGGTCCACACTTTTTTACTCCTCATATCCTACTTAAAGTTTGTAGTGTAATCCACTTGCAAAAGTCAGCGAGAAAACTTGTTCTCAATCACACTATAGTTTTGAGGCGTGTAATCATCGTAACGCTGTTTTGGATTGGAGCCCGTAATTTTGGAATAAACAGAAATAAAAAAAATAAATGGATTTTTATTTATTATTTAGACGGAAAATCAATTGAATCAACTATTGGTTATGGAGTCTTATCGAATTTAGAAGAAAGTGCGTATCGTAGCTAACCCTCTCTATAGCTGATATATGGGCAATAAGCTCACTGTTCCATTGTGGCGTTTATTTCCTTGGCTCAGCGATAGGGACACACTCAACACATAGGACTCAACCTCCACAAAACCCCCGCCGCTACTTTACACTCTTATTATGCTCTTCACCCTCTCATTGGCTCAAGCCTCTTCTGCTCATAGCTTTGTTACTCACATTTTTTCCTATCTTAAGCCTATAATTGGGTGATCTCGGTCCTATTACTCAACTACAATCCACTTTTCGGTAGTGTTCGGTTATGCCACAGCCACGCTTTAGTTCGAGTGTACCCAATATCTAGAAAATTCCTTACGTTTGGTGGACATTTTCCTAAATTTGTACTAAATTTGATAAAAACTCACACACGTGAACTCAGCACAAATCTTCTCTTAATCAAACATTCCGATCTTTTACACGTCTCAATATCGTCCTTATAGTACTATCAACATAAGATGTACATATATGGAAAATCAGGGGCTTTAAGTAAATATGATTATGTATGTCTTAATGGATAATAGAAAAATCTCATAATTAAATTAGAGTAACCTCTAATTGAAAATCTGTATGCGAGGAAATAAGTCTAATGCTGTTAAGGAGGTGTGCTATGTAGCTACATCTTTCTTAGTTAACTGTATTATATATATAATATATATATAATATATTATATATATTAATATATATATATTAATATAATAATATATATATTATTTAATATATATATATCTTTTTTCTCATATATATAATAATTATAATATTATAATATATATAATATATATATATATATATATTATATATATATATATAAGGTATAACCTTATATTATATATACTATTAATAGTATATATATCTAATACTATATTTAAATAATATATATATTTATATAATATTATATTATTATACTACTACTTGTATATATTATTATTATATATACATAATATATTAATAACTATTATAATATAATACTATATAATAATATATATTATATATAATTATAATGATTATATATAGCTAATAGTATCATTTCTTTTTTCCATATATTAAATTAATATTATATTATTATATTTTATATATATTAATGATAGGTATAGGTCAAGTACTCACTTATTCTATTATCGAAAGGAGAGTGGGGGTATCAGTGCATAATATATGCATAGTATATCCATATAATATATATATTAATATTATTAACGTAAGTATATATATAATAATTAGGCGTATATATCTAAACTCATATGTATATATATTATATGTAATACATATATAATATATATTTAGTATCACGCTATATATAATATATATATATATATATTATATGTTACCCAGATGGTATTTTTGTGTAGTGTGTGTGGTGTGGTGTGGTGTGTGTGTGCTATTGATGTGTGTGGGTTGCGTTGAGTGTGTGCAGTGCAGTGTTGATTGTAGTGTATGTATATATATGATGAATGTATTACCCCAACCAAACTGTAATAATAATAGTACAGTTATACAAAAATGTTTGCATCCATAGAATTTTCCTACTAACTCATTTCACTATATAATATAAATAATCGCGCTTAAATTTTGGTACTTTAATACTTATATGTTTTTTCTAATATATAATTTTCAATCAGTTGTACTTATGTACTATTTAGTAATTTTTGTAAAAGTGGTTAATAATTTCAATGTTACTTACTTTGAGCTATGTACTGAAAAATGATTAAATGTTATAAATCTGTATCACTCAGAGGTTTTGAAATTTACTCACATATGATAATAATTTTTTTTGTATATAATCTATGTTATTCTTTCACTGATCATGTATATAATAGTCATATGACTTTTGCGTTTCTTTCCTGATGTATAATGATAGAATATATCTTATTCTGCGTCTGCGTTGAAGCAATAATCATTATAATATATATATATATTATATATAATATATATTATTATTATATAATATATATTTATTATATATATATATATATATACTTATTATTATTATATATATAAATATATATTCATTATATATGCCATAATTAATAATTAATATTTATTATATATAATATATTATATTAATAATATATATATATATATATATTATATATTATATATGATATTATTATAGGAAGATAAAAAAAAAACATGAGAAAAAAACATAAAAAATACCGAAAAACTATGTTTCGCATCTGCAGGAACCATCAGTATACGTTTTTTTATAAAAAATGTGTGCTGACGTCCATGGAGATAATGACTCGTGAAGTAGATACAACTTAAACTTAGAGTTGCATATAACTGTGTATATATAAAGTTAAATTATAAAGACTTTACTGAAATAAACTTAACACTTATGTGATATCGTATATTGGTGGTACCATGAAAATAGATGACGTAATGGCATTGCCGAAGGAATATTGATGATATAATATTGGCATGGTGTAATAGTAATGCTGTCGTATAAAGTTATGCAATATCAATCGACTTGATATTTCATTGCTGTGTGTAATATAGACACGTTGTAATGATTTGTATTACGAAATGATGATGCTTTAAAAATGGATACAATCTTTTTTTAAGTATCATTAAGAAAAAACATTTAAAACATTTTTAAAAATTAATGCATTGAAAATACAAATTTAATATATATAATTTTTTGATGGATGAACACAAACCATCTTAGGTTTATCATGAAAATAATTTTTTTTTAAAGTCATGCAATGAAAATGAAATACAAATTTTTTAAGCTATACCTTAAAAGGAAAACGATTGAAATTATATTAAAAGACAGAGAGCAGAAGTAAGAGTAACATCTGAATGGCTAAGAGGACTGTTGCATGGAAAAGGATACATCACGATACTAATGATGTAATTTTTTCCGAACTTTCCGAATAGCAATCATGTATTGTTACGTAAACTCTTTCATACGGTAATAATGAAGTATAGTTGCGTAATAAGCAATAACACTGATGTAATGTCATGAATTGACATTGCTGATGTAAGTAAGGAGTGCGCAATAACTCTGATGAAATGTTACATAAGCTCCAATCCTCGTTCAAAAAATATAAGTATGTTTACTGGTTTTTGATGAAAATGGTTAAAAATTTGCTTACAAGATGATGTTGATAATCATTATGACGTCATATAACGTCACTTCCATGTTGTGGCTGGCGAAGCTTGTATCGAAGACGAATGTTGGAAAATAATTAGTATTAAGAAATGAAAAGGCAAACAGTATAAATGTAATAAAGAATTATTATTTATGTCATACGCAGTACGTTGATATACATTACTTGAAATGTTTAGAAGTTACTAAAGAGAATTAACTGCTTATACAAGATTCTTGTTGAGACAAATTTGCAATAATAAGACGAAAAAAAATTTCACTCGCGCCAGGACTCGAACCATCGACAACAGCGTCGCCGTTAGACAATGTACAGGAGGCTTTACCACTAGTCCATGCGCCTCCCCAAAAAAGAAAGGCATCTCGGAGATTTCCAAATCTCCCTTCCTGCTTCGATATCATGGCTTTGAAACTCGATACTTATTTAATCACAGAAGGTGGTGTTTTGAACCCCTCTGGGTTACACGGCATTTCAGGGGGTGCTCATTGGTTTAACAGGAGCAAGCCAACCTAAGTCAAGGAATCGCCCGAATGCGCACTAATTTAGCTCGTTGCGAGAATTTGCAATAATAAGACGAAAAAATTTCACTCGCGCAGGACACGAACCATCGACAACAGCGTCGCCGTTAGGACAATGTACAGGGGGCTCTACCTACTAGTCCGATCCGCCTTCCCAAAAAAGAAGACATCTTCGGAACAGTTTTCAAGTCACTGCTTCGAAATTCACTGCTTTTGGAACTCTGCAACTTATTTAAATCAATAGACAGGTTGTTGAAAATATTATATATATATATAGTATATATATATATATATATTATATATATCTATTATATTATAATATATATATATATATATTATATATATATATTATATATTATATATATTATATATATATAGATTGCCGGATTCCGCCCATCACTGATATATAATATATATAATATGGAATAAAGTTTTTTTTTTTTTTTTTTTTTTTGTTTTTTTTGCCATCTAACATAAAAATTTAATATTTTATTTTTTTTTTTAGCATTTCATTTCTTCATTACATGAGAATATCAAAAAAATTCATTAAAAAAAACGAACACTTATTTTCTTCAAATTTGGTACCAACCTCACATATAAACATATAAACAAACTGACGTTTATATTAAATGTTTTAGTAGAACGTAAGGTGGTGTCACCCATGGTTGACTTTTCTCCCTTCAAATAATTTGAAAGTACTTTTCAGATATTGTAAGAAAAGAAAAAAAAATAAACATTTTCAAATAAGGTGTCTAAATAAAACTTATTACCACACTAAATTGGAGTATTTTATTGCAAAAAAAATTGAAATATCTTGAAAATTAAAGATTTTATGGACGTTTTTGTGGAAATTCGAAAATAAAAAATTCCTCTCCACCCCCCCCCCAAAAAAAAACGAAGTTTTTTTTTTTTTTTTTTTTTCATAAAATTAAAGATACCATAGTTGTTCATCAAAAAAACATTTTCTTTTATCACTTTGAAATAGTTGAGATTCTGTTATGAAATCTGTCCTTAAGTAATAAACTCATTAACAGGAAAGTTGCAATTTTTCAATTTCATTTAATTAGAAATATTTGCAAACCATTTGACTAGTAATTTGTTTTCAAATATTTTTATTTTTATTTTTTATAAGTAAAAATTGTGAAGCGTTGATTAACTTTGTCTTTTATTCATACGTAAAAGTTGTAGATAAACTCTATTTCTAAACGTGAACTTAGAGATATGCAAGGAAATTTCCTTTACGTGTGAGGTGTCCGTCATTATCACCCCAATACCTTTTGCATATTCTGTTTAGTGCCTTCCGCCACCTTGGTTAAATCAAAATTTACTTTAATTTTGGTTAAATCTTGACGATTTTGAAGTTGAAGATAAAAATTAGCTTCTTTCTTCAATCTATTTTGGATGACTTTTTTTAATCGTTTTTAATAATGTTAAATTTGATTTTTGTTTTACAGTTCATTTTTATGTTTAACTTTGTTTCTTTATATTTATTATGGCTTGTCTAGTGTTTGCCTAATGTATTGTTTTTCTCTAGGAGTTTCTACGCATTATAGATAGTCGCCATTCTTTAGTCAAACAACTAATTGCTGTAGGTGATGTTTTAGAACAAGTAAGATACTAATTTTAATATCATAGCTACCATACTTGAAATATTGCATAAATGTCTTTTAATATTTTAAACCTAATTAACAAAATGACTTTTAGAATTCACTTGATTCCTGCTTTTTTTTCTAAATATTTCATTACTTTTAACAATTGTTTGGTTAATTCATAAAATATTAATTATTAATCTGTAACATTTTAATGTGTGTTGAAAGATTCTCTCAATTTTTTTCATTGTTTCTTTTTGTTTAACAGGGTGTTGTGTTCAGCATAACGCAAAACCAAGGAGAAATAGAGCGTCTAAATGACGATTCATCTGAAATGGCACTCATCTCAAGTGACAGTCGAATTTCTGTCACGATTCAACAAGTTACTTCAAGATTTAAAGCTATCCAGTCTACTTCCAAAGTAGGTTTGCTTGGCTACTAAGTCTAATGTATTTTACAAAGTATTTTATGTTATAACTTACATTTTATCATAGATATTGCAATACATCACATTTCACAAGTGTAGAATCGTGTCGTGGATAGGTGAAGAAGTGATAGTGAGAAGATCCTTAATGAAATGTAGAAAAACAGTTGGGGATTAGGACAGAACCCCTATCAACACTATTATTAATAGATTTAAAAGGTGAACAGGGGCAGTCTACGCAGCTGCTATAGAACGATTAGAAAAGAAATGAGAGAGAGAGAGAGAGAGAGAGAGAGAGAGAGAGAGAGAGAGAGAGAGAGAGAGAGAGAGAGAGAGAGAGAGAGAGAAAGAGAAAGAGAGAGAGAAAGAGAAAGAGAAAGAGAAAGAGAGAGAGAGAGAGAGAGAGAGAGAGAGAGAGAGAGAGAGAGAGAGAGAGAGAGAGAGAGAGAGAGAGAGAGAGAGAGAGAGAGAGAGAGAGAGAGAGAGAGAGAGAGAGAAAGAGAAAGAGAAAGAGAAAGAGAGAGAGAGAGAGAGAGAGAGAGAGAGAGAGAGAGAGAGAGAGAGAGAGAGAGAGAGAGAGAGAGAGAGAGAGAGAGAGAGAGAAAGAGAAAGAGAGAGAGAGAGAGAGAGAGAGAGAGAGAGAGAGAGAGAGAGAGAGAGAGAGAGAGAGAGAGAGAGAGAGAGAGAGAGAGACTTGGAAATCTAATCTATGTGCCAGACCCAATTGAAACCTTTCGAAATATCTTTCGTCATAGTGAAATGTCGAGAAGCAGAGGACCAGAGAATTAAGAATTAAAAGATTACCATTAGAGCGTTACTTACGAAAGCCATTCTGGAGATCCGAAATAAGATTGAAAGACTTAAGATGTTTCTAAATCTTTCTTTAAAAAATAAATTGGAAACTTTAGAATAAATGGAGGTTAAGCCGATAGGATGATTGTTAGAGAGTTGAGAATGATATTCCTTTTTCGGCACAGATTGAATGACCGCAGCACGTTTTCAGTAAGATGGGAAGATTGAAGTGGAAAGAAGGCAAAGTATAAAAGAAGGATCCAAGATCGGAAATACAAGTTTTAAGGATCACAGGGGGGATATTATCAACCCTCTAAGTGTTGAGCTCAGAGAGAGCACAAATAACGCTCTTAGACCAAATTACACTATTAGGAATTATTGAATTGAAAGGGAATGAAGAAGGATGAATAGTTCCGGAATCGGCAGGAGTCGAATTAGGGGCACAGGTCTGAGCGAAGAGTTCAACTTTAACAGAATATGAAACAGCAGTTGTGCCATCGGAATATACTAGAGGAGGGAAAGTTAGTTAACATTTTTTTTTGTTTCAAAATGCCAGTAAGAACTGGAAAATTCATTACATTTTCTGCGGAGAAATGATTTGTCATGATTTTTGTATTAAATATAAAACATAAGTTGCATGCTTTTCAAAAGTTTTAAAACGCGGTTAAACCTGAAGGCGAATAACATGAGAACAATCATAGTTTTGCCAGTGTTTATTAATTAAAATCATCTCGGCTTTGGGTTCTGCACACTCCGAAGGGAACTTCAAGCTGAAGCAGTGGTCATTCCATGGGAGATAAAAGAAGTACGACTGCAAATCCGACCAGTTAGCAGAACCGAATTGCCATTAATGCTACCTTGCTATTAGCAGTTAACATCAAAGATATATAATAGAACAAGATGCAGAAATAAAAAGATGGTGGAACCCAGAAGGGGAGAGTTTAACACAATAAGAAAAAGGATTAAGAGTAAATAAAATGTCTAGTATGTTGAGCTCATCTCCAGGACGATTAGGGTATGAGTTGTGAGCTGCATCATCTGATCGAGGTTATTCTGGGTAAAGAAAGTTTACCAGCTGTATCTTGAGAATTAGAGAACGCCATTTACGATGGTAAACATTGGAATCACCAAGAATGGGGAGAGAGAGAGAGAGAGAGAGAGAGAGAGAGAGAGAGAGAGAGAGAGAGAGAGAGAGAGAGAGAGAGAGAGAGAGAGAGAGAGGAGACAAATATACAAAACAGATAAATTTAATAGTAGATTATTACCAAGAGAAAGACTAAGCCATATGGAAGAAAATTTGTAATTCTCCAAATCAGAGGAGACCTAACAACAAACAACGTCATTGCCTACAGAAGTACAACAACCACCTTTTGGCATATATATATATATATATATATATATATATATATTTATATATATATATATATATATATATATATATATATATATATATATATATATATATATATATATATATATATATATATTCCTTGATCCCTTCTCAATATCTCGTCTCATCCACGGTCTTTCCCTTTTATGTTGGAACTATAATTGTCGGAGGTCGAAGGAGCCAAAATTCCCATATCGCCTCCTATGCAACGATCTCATAATACAAGATACACATAATTTCGTGATTTTGGTGTCGAGATTTTGTCATCATACCTCCTTCTTTTCAGTTACGTCTAAGCTGCAAACTCTATCTGCTTCTATTTTTATTACTAAATATGATCTCTCAGATATGATAGCGAGTCTGCAGACACCTGAGTGCCTATCACCTATTCTGATTTATGGTGAATGTTTGTATTTTTAGCAGGGCCTCTAAGATTAAACTTTAACTCTGGGGTTGCTGAGTTAGGAAAATTTTTTTTAGCTCAACATACTTCTTTTCCAAATTGTTTTTGGACTTCTATACTTTTCTATGCTGACTAATTTCAAATTTCCTGCGATAAATTGAAAAATAAATGCGTGATGGCAATACTTATGTGTAGTTAAAATACATGTTCACATACACTATCAGATCACTCTTATGCTTTCGTTTAATAATGTGTATACAATTTCCAATATAAATATGTTTATACAGTTTTTAAAATGTTTTCTAACTTTCTTCTATTTCAGGAAATACTGAAAAAGTGCGAAATTAGTGTGAATATTCATAAATCTTTTGTGGAAAAGTATGACCAGTGTGTTGGCTGGATCGCTGCGGCCCAAGAAAAATATAACCATTGTGTTGAAATGCAAGGAGACAGAAAGACTATGTCAAAACGAATAATTTTGGTTTCAGAACTGCTTTCTGAGAAGAATAATGCTCTATCGCTTCTAAACACGACTGTTGAATATGGAGAAAAATTATATACTTCAACTGGAGAAGATGGTCGCGAAGCCATTAGGCTACAGCTTGAAGACTTACAGCAAGCTTATGAGAATTTATTTGATAACGCTTTGGTAATGGAAAGAGAACTACAAAGCAAGAAAAATAGGTGGTCTACTTTCGAAGAGGCAGTTGAGCAGTTTAAGAAATGGCTCAAAGAAACTCAAAATAAAATTCCTGACGATATAGAATTAAAAACAACGTTAGACGAGAAACGAGCCCAGCTTCAAATATATAGAATGTTGCTACACGATATTGTTGCTAAGCAGCAATACATTCTAGATATCAATGATAAAGCTGAAAATCTTCCTGAACGCTCAGATAAAACTGATAATTCAATACGCTACATTACACAATTTCACCAAGAGTTACTTCGTAAAATGCAAATTTACCTTGAAAGATACGAGGCCATTGTTCGCGATCATCATCAATATAGCAAAGCTGTTTTAGAAACCCAGGAGTGGTTTGAAGCTACTCATAATACCATAGACATGTGGGGACAACCAACAACTGAACATATAACTCTGCGAGCAAACATTGAAAAACTTCGAAATTTACAGCTAACGTTGCCTGAAGAAGAACCTCGAATACAAAATATCAGAACATTAGGAGAGAGAGTTATCCCCGGTACAATTGAAGCAGGGCAAGTTAATATAAGGTCGCAAATTGATTCTACACAACAAGAATGGCAAGGCCTTCTTTCTGCTGTTTCAACAACAATAGAATCTATGCAGACTTCACTAAATCAGTGGGCAGAGTTTGAATCATTAAAGGATGAAATTCAAAGCTGGTTAAGAAGTATTGATAACAAATTACATGCAGTTAATCTTACAGAATCACAGGATGAAAAACGAGATACTTTAGAGGTGCTAAAGAAATTGCAAGGGGAAGTTCGAGCAAAGGAATTAGAGATGGATCAGCTAACAGAGAAAGCTCAAATTTTATGCCAAGGAAATCATTCATCTCGAGGATCTAATTCTCAAATGAGTGAAATATCTTCTCGTTATCAGCAAATATCTTCGCGTGTAAAAGACATGCAATCGAAGTGGCATCAATATGTAGCAAACCACGCAGATTATAATAGTAAACTTTGTGAATGCCACAATTGGCTTCAAGATATAAATAAAAAGTTATCCTATTGTTCGAACATATCTACCTCTTCACAGGACGATTTAGAAAAGAAATTGGAAATAATGCAGGATTTAATATTATTTAAAGAAGAAGGTTTCAAAAAGGTTCAGGTAACAGTTGAACTTGCACAAATGGTTCTAGCAAATACCTCCCAAACTGGGCACGACATCATTAATATGGAAGTGGACAAACTGCAAGAAGAGTGGAGTTCTCTTGCTTCGAAACTGGTTGAAACAAAAACATACCTTGACGAAACCGTTCATAGGTGGGCAGGATTTTTGGATAATATTAATCAGCTTAGCAAAACCGTAGAACAAGTTGAATCAACTCTTTCTGATGTCAGTCAGCTTCAAAAAACTTTGTCCGAAAAACGAGCTCAAATTGAACGTCTCAAGGTATATATATATATATATATATATATATATATATATATATATATATATATATATATATATATATATATATATATTTATATATATATATATATATATATATATATATATATATATATATATATATATATATATATATATATATATATATATATATATATATATATATATATATATATATATATATATATATATATATATATATATATATATATATATATATATATATATATATATATATATATATATATATATATATAAGTCATTATTGAACGAGTTCTAAAACTTCAATTTCGAGTTTTTTTCTGTATCTCTAACCGTTTGTTTTCGAATGCAAAATGAGTCCCAACTGGAAGCATGTCAAAAAAGTTTACCACGAAAGAGATAAAAAAAAATTTAATCAATAATGTAAAGAATATCAAGAAGAAAAAAAATAGTATTTGGTTTGCTTGTTTTTGGTGAATCAAAAAATTCCAAAAATTGAAGAATATTCTTTAAACAGGTTTCTTCTTTTTTTTCAGAAATGAAATTCGCCTCTTAAGAATAGACAAGCTATTAACTTATTTTTCCTTTTGATATTCTTTAGAAGAGGCATAAATAAACCTAAATATTTTATTTAGAACACATCTCTCGATGATAATTTTTTTATATATTGACAGTTGTCACCAAAAATTTGGAACTTGAAAACAAACAGTTAGAGAGAGAAAAACTCTCCAAATCTAAGTTTTCGAACTCTTAAAATAATCCCTTTGGCTTTTTACTTCATATGATTCTGATGAAATCGATGAAATATCTCCAAATTTTACTTCAGCAAATTTCCCTAAAATTTCCTTCGTTTATCGAACCCCGTCCCGTGAGTGAAGAGATAAGTTTTATTAACACATTTTTTGTGTTACTCTCTCACCGCCTCACCATTCTTTACATTTTAAATCACAACTAAATAAACTAACACCATAATTACTCATAAAAAACATGTATTAAGATAAGTAATTGCCCCATATATATATATATATATATATATATATATATATATATATATATATATATATATATATATATATATATATATATATATATATATATATATATATATATATATATATATATATATATATATATATATATATGAGAAATAATGAATTTTACTTTTTTTAATGTCTCATCTCTTAAAGCATTTGAGTGGTCAACTCAATATTATAGATGAAGTTACTTGAAGATAATCTAATGCTGATATTGAACCCTAAATTTTTCAATTATTCAAAAAGTCATTTTTCAACAACTTTGTTGCATGAGTTTTCATTGCATTCAAACTCATTAAAAGGCAATCAAGTAATTTGGATTGCCATCATATAAATGAGTGATCATACATACGATCGGTTAACAAGCCTTGTATCGAGAAAATATCCTGATATTAGTAAAAAGGAATTACTAGTATCCTTAAAATATATATTTATATATATTTTATATATAATTTCTATTATTTATCTTCAATAACTCAAAAACTCAATTGAAAAATTTGTTCGAAAAAATTGCACCAAAATTTTCCTCATTTCAGAAAAATACTGTACTTTTGACCAAAATTTTCGCATGTCTTAAAATTACTCATTTGGTCATAACTTTTCTTGTACTTGACCAATTTACATGAGATTTGTACCATTGTCTTCGTTTTGTCATTTTTTATCTTCCCTACAAAGGAAATTTCATTTGATGAACTGTCTTTGTTATTCCATATTAACTGTTTTATGACTTTAAAGAGGCTAACACCACCACAACTTAATTTTTCACTTTTAAACTATTGTTTTCGCATTCTACACACCATATATATATATATATATATATATTATTATTATTATTATTATTATTATTATTATTATACATATTATATATATTATATATATATATATATAAAGTTATTATTATTATATTATATTATTATTATTATTATTATTATATTATTATTATTATTATTATTATTATATATATATATATTATTATTATTATTATATATTATTATACATATTATTATTATTATATATTATTATTATTATATATATATATATATATTATTATTATATATATATATATATATATATTATTATTATATTATATATATATATTATTATTATATATATATATATATATATATATATATTATTATTATTATATATATATATATATATATTATATTATATATTATTATTATTATTATATATATTATATATATATATATATATATATGAGAAAGAGAGTATATATATATATATATATATATATATATATATATATATATATATATATATATATATATATATATATATATATATATATATATATATATATATATATATATATATATATATATATATATATATATATATATATATATAACTTGATCACGTTTTTTCCTTGAAATCTTATGATTTCAAATGTTCAATATTAATATTTCTGGCCTGATTTAAGCCTTGAAGCTTTATTATATATTTAACTACTGTACTAGTTTCATAACATTAGTATATCTAGTTTTTATTTTATTAGCATTGAAACTGGTAAGCCATTTTGGCGGTTTTTCCGAAAATCACCATTTTGATGGTTTCGTTTAAATTGTTTTATTTTCTTTATTTCTTGGAGTATATATATAAAAAGCCACTGATTCACCAAACTTCTTTACTTGTACCATTTTGGTTTCATAATTTGACTTGACCCCTTTGACTCATAATAAAGGTTTAAATTGGTACAATTTTTATTAGAATTTTATGCTGAGTCTACTGGTATATAACTAATTGTCATACTAGTATTTAGTTTCTAGTAAAATTGATTATTTATTTCTATATGAAAGATAATTAGCACATGTTGCAAACATGATATAGTTTTCATATTTTATCTTTAAAAATTGCTTGACAATTTCCTTTGATTTTCGTGACTTCCCCTTAATTCTAATATATTTATTGCTATAAAGTGACAAAGTGATTTTTGTAATTTTTTTACGAATAATAAATAAATTTAATTACTGCCTTTATACTATTTGGGAACCACGTTCGAGGGTTTTTTTGTGAGTAAAAGAGCTGGAGATCTGACTGTGATCCTCATCCCATATCATAGATGTTGTCTGCGAAACTCCCCATTTTTTAGCTTCCCTATTTGCTTGCATTTCGATAGTTTCGCTTCGACTTGAGAACTTCCAGATGCTACCAGTTACAAAAGGCAACTTAAAGTAGAAATCATTTGTTCTTCAAATGAAACTTTCCTATAGGCATAGTGCCTTTCAAAAGATTGGCTCATTCCAGTAGGATTACTCTTGACATTTTTTTCATTGCAAGAGAAATGAAAAGTGACTAATATTTCTGTTCGTTGGTTTTTATTTCTAAAAGTGAAGTGCAAATTTGATATGTTTCAAGAAGGCTCAGGCTACTTATTTAGGATGCATTTACCCACTTTTATTCAAGAGTAGAACCTTTAGTCGAATTATCCTTCTACCATTTCAGCTTATTTAGGGAAATGGCCTTTCCTTTTTATCCGAACATCAGATTAAATTTCCGTTGAACCAATGTTTTATAGTCTCTGCATTTTGTATGTGTTCGTTAGAATTCATTCAAACTGCTCGCGGATGTGAGTTACTATGTACATGTTAATATTTGGTTATTTGCTTAGATTTGATCCAAAATTATTTGTATTCGGTCCAACACGATTTTAAAGTTATTCAATTCTATCTCAAATGTTAAAATTGCGGACCACAAAATGGTTTTTCTACAAGATTGGAAAAATTTTGTTTATCTTTCTTTAAACATCCTGAATAGGAGTAACTATATAATCATGAAAGCAGTTATGATTTTAGTATCTGACTTTTACTTTTATTCTACTTTTATTTCCGCATTACCATTAAAATTTATTATTTACAATCACATTTAACATCTTTGCCTAAAAACAAAAGTTTTTTATATCTTGTTTTTTTCATTTTTTTTAGTCCACTACACTAATTTACATTCACCCCATTTGCTAAATAAAATATACTTTGAATTTAAAACTGTAAAATCATAAAAATTATTTACAATTGATAAAAAAGGTCACGAGAGAAAATTGGAATAATGAGTCTGGGACTACGGTGTTCGAGCACAGTCATGTTAAAATTTGCTTCCTTATTTTGGTTCAGATTTGATGAAAACAAAATAAATTATATAGTTGGGCCAGCATCAGATATCAATATCATTATATAAATTGTGGATTAGTTCACATCAAATATTAGAAACAGAATGTTATTTTATTCCGAAAAATCCCACCCAGCCTACACATAGCCTACACCCAACCTACACCCAGCCTACACATAGCCTACAACCAGCCTACACCTAGCCTTCACCTAGCCTACACCTACACCTAGCCTCCACCTAGCCTTCACCTAGCCTACACCTACACCTAGCCTCCACCCATCCCTTCACCCAGCCCACACCTGCACCTGTGGGATTCCACCCAGCCTGTACTCAGCTTCCACACTCTACACCTAGCCTCCACCCAGCCTTCACCTAGCCTACACCTACACCTCCCCCTACCCCCCCCCGGCTACACCTACACCCAGGCTTCCACCCAACCTTCACCTAGCGTACACCTATACCTAGCCTACACGTGCCCCTTTCAAGTACAACTTTGGATGGCTCAACTTTATGGCTCAACTTTGACGTCATCTTGTTGGCAACTATATTGATGATTCAACTTTGATGACTCAGATTTATTGATGGTTCAACTTTTTGATGGTTCCCAATCACCGTAAGAAGTATCTAGTGATGTTCTATTAGTATTCTATGATTATTAGATGAGTGCCAGGTGAGTGCCAAGTGAGTGCCAATGAGTGCCAATGAGTGCCAAGTGAGTGCCAATGAGTGCCAAGTGAGTGCCACATAGTGCCAAGTGAGTGCCAGAGCCAACTGAGTGCCACTTTTTTCAAGCCTTTTCTAGCCTCCCCTGAGCCTAGAATAGCCCCAATATGGATGTCTACCCCTAGGTTATAACGTATGAGGAATCGATTGGTGTATATTACAATCTAGAATGCTTCCTACTATGAGTTAGTATTTTTATAATAATTTATAAGCATTTACACTCGCCATAGACACTTACACTAGCCCATATACACTTACACTAACAGCACAGGTACACTTATAAGCACTTACACTGGCACAGACACTTACACTAGCCCATATACACTTACACTCACACCCACACACAGAGATACATACACTTACACTACACACTCGAAATTTTGATGCCTCAACTTTGATTCCTCAACTTTGATGCTCACCCTTGATGCCTCAGCATTTTAATGTGCCTCAGCATTGATACCAATTTGTTACTCATCTTTGATGACTCATCTTTGATGAAGTCATCTTTATCCATTTATATTGATGATTCATCTTTGATGACTCATCTTTTGTCTACCTCTAGATCATAAGCTGCCCACCAGGGCTCAGCATGATCCCACCGCGCGAAGGCCCACGACCCTGCACCACCCGCAGGTGCGTCCTGCCGCGTCCCCGCCGCCGCGTGCGCCCGCAGGCGCAATATTTACGCGTACCCGCCCGCCGCGTGCGCCCGCAGGCGCAATATTTCCGCGTTCCCGCCCGCCGCGTGCGCCCGCAGGCGCAATATTCCTGCGGGAATGAAAAATATATATAATATGAGTCATTCATTTTTATTTCATACTTAAACATTTCAAAGAATTTCTTTTCAAATATACTATGAGTCATTCATTTTTATTTCATACTTAAACATTTTTATTAAAAACATTTTCGCGAACCTAAAACTGTAACTCATTACAGACATCTTTTATATTTTTTACATAATACTTTTTAATTTATAAATTTTTAAAAATTGTATGTAAAGAAGAAAAGCAAAGTGTCTGATATAAATCATTTATTTTACTACAACTTAACGAAATTTTATTAAAAACATAAACTTTACATACCTTAAAGCAGTAAATCAGTAAATCAATAGAGGTGTTACCTAACAACAAAGGGACTAGTATGCTTTTGTTTTACTGTTTTACTGCTTTAACTCATGTTTTACTGCTTTAACTTTCTGCTTTACTGCTTTAACTCACATACATTACATACCTTAAAGCAGTAAATCAGTAAATCAATAGAGGTGTTACCTAACACCTAAGGGATTAGTATGCTTTTGTTTTACTGCTTTACTGCTTTAACTTTCTGCTTTACATACCTTAAAGCATCTTCTGCTTTACTGCTTTAACTCACATACATTGCATACCTAAAGTAGTAAATCAGTAATCAATAGAGTGTGCTACCTAACCCTAAGGGATTAGTATGCTTTGTTTTACTGTTTTACTGCTTTAACTTTCAGGTTTTTACTGCTTTAACTTTCTGCTTCTTTACTGCTTTAACTTTCTGCTTTACTGTTTTAACTTTCTGCTTTACTGTTTTAACTTTCTGTTTTACTGCTTTAACTCATATATTTATTAACATTATGTTTTCTTTTATTTTGTTTTAATACTTTTTATTTTTATTCTTTTTATTCTTTTTATTTTATTTTTATTATTTTACTTTTATTATTATTTTATTTTGTTTTAATACTTTTTATTTTTATTCTTTTATTCTTTTTATTTTATTTTTATTATTTTACATTTTTATTATTTTATTTTTATTATTTCATTTATTTATTTATTTAGTGTTATTTACTTCATGCCTATTTTATTATTATTTAGAACACACATACACACCCGCACACACACGCACACACACACACACACACACACACACACACACACACACACACACACACACTTACACTTATACACACATTCACTATGACACTTATACACACATTCACTATTACACTTACATTTTACCTATAGACACTTACATTTACACCTATACACACACACACAGATTTCCATTTACACAGATTTACTCACCATAGACACTTTCACTTACACTCACACACAGATTTACTTGCCACACACACACACCCAGGGATTTACTACACACACATTTGCATTTACACTCACAGATTTACTTACACTCGCACAGATTTACTTACACTCACACACAGATTTACTTTACACACACAGATTTATTTACACACACAGATTTACTTACACTACACACAGATTTACTTACACACACACACACACACACACACACACACACACACACACACACACACACACACGCACACTCACTTACACATATAACGTATAATTTATTAAAACATTTTATGTTTTAATTAAACACGTACATTTATATTACTCATTCAAATATAACTAAAATTATTTCAAAGTTTCTTAAAACTTCTATAATAAATCAATCAATATCTTTGGAACAAAGAATTTATTATTAACTGTTAATACTTTTGTTTATAAATTTATAACTATAAGTTTTTAAATAACTTTTAGTAAAATTTATGAAATTTTATTAAAACATACATTTTACGTACCTTTAAAGTACAAATCAGAAAATCAGGTCAGCCCCAGCACCCTCACACCAAGCTATGCTACGTTTTGTTCTTATTGACTTACTGTTTACATCATCTTTAGCGATGTAATAAGTATAAAAATAACAAAATAAGTTCTTCTGCTAACATAACATGTATTTTATTAAAATCATTCAAGTTTTTATTTTAAAAATAACAATTATTCACTTACATTTATATTATCCGCTCGATGTTAACTAAAATATCAAATATTTTTAAATTAGCCTTTGGATTTTCAATACGAATCTATGTACACATTGGACAATCTAAAATTAGCAAAGATTACGAAAGGCAGGCGTTACATTTTCAAAACTGACCTCTCTTTGTAAATGAAGAAAGAACTCACTTTAGCCATAAATTTAGATAATCCTTTTAAAATTCCCGGCGATTTATATCTGAATACCAAAATGCAACATATTTCAAACTGGACCTTTTCTGTAAATGGTAAAATAACTATGTTAGCCCAACTCAGCCTCCAAATTTAGATACTGCCTTTGTAATTACAAAGATCAACTTTAATACCAGGTCAAAAGGCACCTCAAGTATAGACAAGAATCATTGTAAATTAATATTTTATAAATATATTTCAAACTGAAACATGCTGGATCGGTAAGATCCTTTGATCAGGTAAGAAGGAAATGTTTACCTTCCTTGAGAGTGGACGGAGTAATCCTTTAAGCAGGTAAGAAGGAAGTGATTAGTCGAGAATTATTTTATCGCTTTTTGGTTTTAAGGTATGAAAAAACATGTTTTTTCATATCCTGTGCCCTACCTCTGATTGGATGAAAATTATATTTGAGCAGGCGGATGTTTTAGATCCAAACTCATTTTAAAATCATACTCGTTTTGGCTGTTAAGCTGTGCACAAGTTCTCTGATTTGTAATAAAAGTGTTCTATTTTCACTAAGTGTATATCATGTTTCACCTTAACAGGTATACCTCAATACAAGACATTGTCCAATGGGAAATCAAGATACCCGGAAGTAGGGTTTCATTCTTATATAAAAAGAAAGCCCGATGGATTTGAATTTTTCAAGTGTGCTACCCATTCACCATGTTATAATACCAAGCGTATTTTCGTGAGTCCAGATGAATTACTTTGTATATGTAATCACACTGAAGAGTGGCTTACAGAATACTTTAAACCAAGCTCGGCTTTAAACTGGGCCGAAACAGTTATTAGCCTGTGCGAAGAAACCAGCGATAAGCAACTTACTCTATCATTTTATAAACATCAAAAAATCAGTTTGTAAGTTAGATTATGGGAGAGAAATAATGAAACAACCTGTATTTGAACCTACATCATTTGGATTCTACATTTCAGGCCTAATGCAGCTGAAATATATGTTAGAGGTACGTAAGCGAATGTTAATACAGATGAAGAAGACATATGTGTTATCTAATTACGTATCCGTAATTCATTACATTTTATACCAAGAATACTACGCATTTAAGAAAACCCTGATCGATGATCCTACGCGCACCATCGATCGCTTCCTAAGTTCTATAGACGTACAGAAATTCATTTATCTACGAAAACAATGGCAGGAAAGTATTTATGCAGGTGATCCAGAATGTAAATATACTATGATATCTGAGCGGGAACTTTTACGTATGTGTTAACTGAAGGTATTACTGAGACACGAAACTATATATCATCGATAATGATATAAATGATTGGCATATTTGCAAAGATTTAAAGAATTTTAATATAAAGTAGGCGAAAACATCATGTGTAAAATGTATGTAGAAGTATTATATTTAATGTTATCCTTATATATAAACCATTGTAAATATATTTAACACGCTTGTATATATTTAATGTTATCCTTATATATATATATATATATATATATATATATATATATATATATATATATATATATATATATATATATATATATATATATATATATATATATATATATATAGTATATATATATATATATATATATATATATATATATATATAAATCATTATAAGTTAATGATTATTAAATTTCTAATTATATAGTAAAGTTTTTATTATCCTTCTTTACTCTCTTAAATAAATATTTACATGTATGTTAAGAGTTTAATAAACGAAACTTGTCTGTGGATATGAAAACATGTTTTTTCATACCTTAAAACCAAAAAGGCGATAAAATAACGACCAATCATATACGAGGTCATATAGAGATAATAAGGATTACTCCGTCCACTCACACACAAGAAAGTAAACATTTGCTTAAAGGATCCTACCGATCCAGCATGTTTCAGTTTGAAATATATTATAAAATAATAACATTGATTCGATTCTGTCTACTCGAATTACTCTTTGACCTGGTATTAGGCTTAAATCCGCCTGTGATACAAAAAAGGCTTATCTCTAAATTTAGGCCTAAATTTAGCCTAAAGTAGTTATTTGCACCACATTTTACAGAAAAGGTCAGTTTGAAATATATTTTGACCTGGTATTAGGCCTAAATCGCCCCGGGAAAAGGATTATCCTAAATTTAGGGCTAAAGTAGTTATTTCAACCCATTTTACAGAGAGAGGTCAGTTTCGTATCTGTAACGAGTGTGGGTTGTTGTGTTTTCTCGTGTTGGATTGTCAATGTACATAGATAATAATAAAAATCCAAATTATTTAAAAAACTTTGAAATATTTTTTAGTTAACATCGAGCGAATAATATAAATGTAAGTGAATAATTGTTATTTTTAAATAAAAACTTAGAATGATTTTAATAAAATACATATTATGTTAGCAGAAAAACTTATTTTGTTATTTTTATACTTTATTACATCGTTAAAGATGATGTAAAGCAGTAAGTCAATAGAACAAAACATGGCAGCTTTGTGTAGAGGGGTGCTAGGGGCTGGACTTACTGATTTTCTGATTTATTGCTTTAAGGTACGTAAAATTTTGTTTTTAATAAAAAATTCAAAATTTACTAAAAGTTATTTTAAAACTTTATTATAAAATTTATAAACAAAAGTATTAACAGTTAATAATAAATTTTTGTTCAAAGATAATGATTGATTTATTATAGAAGTTTTAAGAAACGAAATAATTTTAGTTATATTTGAATGAGTAATATAAATGTGCGTATAATTTAATTAAACATAAAAAAAAAAAAAAAAGTTTAATAAATATACGTTATAAGTGAATGTGCGTGTGTGGATGTGTAAGTGAGTGTGTGTGTGTGTGGGGTGTGTGTGTGTGTGTGTGTAAGTAAATCTGTATGTGAGTGTAAGTAATCTGTGTGGCAAATCTGTGTGTGTGTAAGTAAATCTGTAAGGGGAGTGTAAGTAAATCTGTGTGAGTGTAAGTAAATCTGTGTGTGTAAGTAAATCTGGGTGTGGGCAATCTGTGTGTGTGTGTAAGTAACTGTGTGAGTGTAAGTAAATCTGTGTAAGTAAATCTGTGTGTGTGTGTATAAGTAAATGTAAGTGTCTATGGTAAATGTAAGTGCATAATGAATGTGTGTATAAGTGTCATAGTGAATGTGTATAAGTGTAAGTGTGTGTGTGTGTGTGTGTGTGTGTGTGTGTGTGTGGGTGTGTATTTGTATATGTGTATAAGAGAGCTAATGATCACAAAGTGTAATTTTAAAAATAATAAAAATAAATAATAATAAAAGTAAAATAATAAAAATAAAATAAAAAGAATAAAGAATAAAAAATAAAAAGTATTAAAACAAAATAAAATAATAATAAGTAAAATAATAAAAATAAAATAAAAGAATAAAAAGAATAAAATAAAAAGAATAAACAAAATAAAAGAAAAACATAATGTTAATAAAGATATGATTTAAAACAGTATACATTAAAAGGTATGCTTAAAGTTAAACAGTAAAGCAGAAAGTTAAAGCAGTAAAGCAGAAAGTTAAAGCA
The DNA here is from genome assembly GCA_015478945.1 of Trachelipus rathkii. Lineage (NCBI taxonomy): Eukaryota > Metazoa > Arthropoda > Malacostraca > Isopoda > Trachelipodidae > Trachelipus > Trachelipus rathkii. The sequence goes on from JABUQX010125312.1 coordinate 42,357, forward strand.
GTAAAGCAGAAAGTTAAAGCAGTAAAGCAGTAAAACAAAAGCATACTAATCCCTAGGTGTTAGGCAACACCTCTATTGATTTACGGATTTACTGCTTTAAGGTATGTAATGTATGAGTTAAAGCAGTAAAGCAGAAAGTTAAAACAGTAGTGCAGAAAGTTAAAGCAGTAAAGCAGTAAACAAAGCCTTTAATCCTTTAGGTGTTAGGTAACACTTATTGATTTACTGATTTACTGCTTTAAGGTATGTAATGTATGTGAATGAAGCAGTAAAGCAGAAAGTTAAAGCAGTAAACATAGTTAAAGCAGTAAAACAGTAAACAAAAGCATACTAGTCCCTTTGTTGTTAGGTAACACCTCTATTGATTTACTGATTTACTGCTTTAAGGTATGTAAAGTTTATGTTTTTAATAAAATTTCGTACAGTTGTAGTAAAATAAAATGATTTTATATCAGACACTTTGGCTTTTTTTTATATACAATTTTTAAAAATTTATAAATTAAAAGTATTAAGTAAAAAATGATGAGAGGTCTGTAATGAGTTACAGTTTTATGTTCACGAAAATGTTTTTATTAAAATGTTTAAGTATGAAATAAAATGAATGACTCATAGTATATTTGAAAAGAAATTCTTTGAAATGTTTAAGTATAAAATAAAAATGAATGACTCATATTATATATATTTCTTCATTCCCGCAGAATATTGGTGCCTGGGTGGGCAGGCACGCGGTGGGCGGAACGCGGGAAACACAGCCTGGGTGGAGGCACGCGGCGGGCGCACGCGTAAATACAGTGCCTGCGGGCGCACGCGGCGGGCGGTAACGCGGCGGGACGCACCTGCGGGGGTCGTGGGCCTTCGCGCGGTGGGATCATGCTGAGCCCTGGTGGGCAGCTTTTTTCTAGTAACAAAGATGAGTCATCAAAGATGAATCATCAATATAGGTGGTATCAAAGATGACTTCATCAAAGATGAGTCATCAAAGATGAGGTAACAAAATTGAGGCATCAATGCTGAGGCATTAATGCTGAGGCATCAAAGTTGAGGCATCAAAGTTGAGGAATCAAAGTTGAGGCATCAAAATTTCGAGTGTGTGAGTGTAAGTGTATCTGTGTGTGGGTGTGAGGTAAGTGTATATGGGGCTAGTGCTCAGCGTCGAGTGTGCGCTTAAGTGTACCTGCGCGTGAGTGTAAGGTATATGGGCTAGTGTGCGTTCAGGCGAGGTAGTGGTTATAAGTGTTATAAAAATACTAACTCATAGTAGGAAGCATTCTAGCAGATTGTAATATACACCAATCGATTCCTCATACGTTATAACCTAGGGGTAGACACCCATATTGGGGCTATTCTAGGCTCAGGGGAGGCTAGAAAAGGCTTGAAAAAAGTGGCACTCAGTTGGCACTATGTGGCACTCACTTGGCACTATGTGGCACTCACTTGGCACTCATTGGCACTCATTGGCACTCACTTGGCACTCACCTGGCACTCACCTGGCACTCATCTAATAATCATAGAATACTAATACAACACTAGATACTTCTTACGGTGATTGGGAACCATCAAAGTTGAACCATCAATAAATCTGAGTCATCAAAGTTGAATCATCAATATAGATGCCAACAAAGATGACGTCATCAAAGTTGAGCCATAAAAGTTGAGCCATCAAAGTTGTAGGGGCACGTGTAGGCTAGGTATAGGTGTACGCTAGGTGAAGGCTGGGTGATCTAGGTGTAGTGTAGGCTGGTGGAGGCTAGTAGTGTAGGCTAGGGTGGAAGGCTGGTGTAGGTGCAGGCTAGGTACAGGCTGGGTGGAATCTAGGTAGGTGTAGGCCAGGTGAAGGCTGGGTGGTAGGTGCAGGCTAGGTGAAGGCTAGGCGGAGGCTAGGTGTGGGTGTAGGCTGGTTGTAGGCTGGGTGTAGGCTAGGTGTGGTTGGGTGGCTGTGTAGCTGGGTGTAGGCTGGGTGTAGGCCATGTGGAGGCTGGGTGTAGGCTATATGGAGGATAGGTGTAGGCTAGGTGTGTGTGTGTGTGTGTGTGTGTGCGCGCGCCCGCGTGTGTAGATGTTACCGAAATATCAAAAAATAGAGGCCCTAGTGCGCTGTAATTAGGGTGGGCCAAAATTGACTCCATGGATGACCAAAGGTTTGGTCAAAAATTAGGGTGGGGACATGTACAACGAGCCAGCTGACGCAATTGTTTATAGTAACCCTTCTTCGAGGGTTGCAAAAATTAGGCTGCTTGAAAAATTAGGGTTCTAAAAATAGGGGCCTCAAAAATTAGGTTCTCAAAGTACTGGGTTCTCAAAATTTGCCTCAAAAAATTAGGTTCTCAAAAAAATTAGGGGGGGACAAATACCGTGGGCCAAAATGACCCATGGAAGACGGAAGGGTTGGCGAAAAAGGTAAAGGCCCAAAAGGTCAAGGTCAGAAAATTTGGGCTCAAAAAAGGCCTGCTTCTCCAAAAGGTAAGGTAAAAAAGGTCAAGGGTCAGGTAAAAAATTGGGCTCAAAAAAGGTCAAGGGAAGGTAAAATCAGCGTTGGTCATTTTGACCATCGTTGTCCGGAATCCCCTTCCTACTACTGATGTAGAATTTCTATATTATTATTATTATTATTATTATTATTATTATTATTATTATTATTATTATTATTATTATTATTATTATTATTATTATTATTATTAATTATAATACCTAAACTATATTACAGGAATTACACGGCCAAATGTACACAATAACTCTACTACCATTGACCATATGTGGTCAAATAATCGTGGCATAGCAAAATACTTAACATTATGCCCCGACCTTTCGGACCACTACCCTTGTATCCTAACATTTGAATCCTCGATCAGAAGATCATAACCAAACGTTTCTTCTCCAAATAAGAAATGCTGACTTTTCCATTATTCACAACGATAATCTCTCATTAGATGAAAAGTACAACAATTTTAGTTTCATTCTATACGATACGTATGATAAAAGCTTTCCCATGAAACAAAACAATCTCAGAAAAGAATACAATGAATAAGTGGTTGACAAAGACATTACTAACCTCACTTAGACAAAAGCACAATCTATATAAAAGTGCTAAGATGGGTACTATACCTATAAATGTTTACAACACTTAAAAAACTAATAAGGATATCCAAAGCTATTTTTTTTTATTGATAAATTCAACCAGATTCAATCCGATCCATGTTCGCAATGAGGCATAATTAATGACATTTTAAACCGGCACAAAAAAAAGCAAGCAAAAATTGAAGAGTTAAATATAGATAATGAAATTGTTACAAATAGGCAACGCATAGTTAATGAATTGAACTCCTACTTTACTACCGTAGGGGCAGCATTGGCAGCCGAAGTTCCAGAAACGGAAAAGGTTTTTGCTGATTATTTAAGCCCACACGAAGGGCAGAACTTTGCATTCCAAAAAATATCAACAAATGACGTTGAGTGAGTTTAAAATGGTTTCATGAATAAAAGCTATGACTTTCAGTGTCCCAAACTGGATATACAAAAACTGTAAGAAAGAAATCTCAATTATATTAGCACCCTCTATAGCAACTCAATTGAACTAAATCTTTTTCCAACTGTATTAAAAACTGCAAAAGGTACCTCTGTTCCCAAGAATGCTGACACCTCCCTCCCGAAAAACTTCCGTCCGATCTCAATCCTGCATACAACTGGTAAAATTTTTGAAAAACTAGTTCACGCACAACTTACTAATTACTTGCATGAAAATGGCTTCTCTCACAAAATCAGTTTGGCTTCACCAAAAGCCGCAACACAGAAGGTGCTCTTATATTCCTTACTGAAAAGCTATACAAAGCATTCTATGTAGTTCCACACAACCTACTCTTAAGTAAATTAGAAAGACTTGGTATCACCAATGGTTCACTACAATGGTTTTAGCCATACTTATCTGACCGACCACAATATGTTTGTTTAGGAGACACATCATCCCCACAGGCCTCAATTTCCCACTGTGTCCCTCAGGGCTCTATTTTGGGGCCGCTATTCTTTAATATATTTACAAATGACTTTCAAATTTGTCACAGTTTTATACACTCTCAATATGCTGACGACACTGCAATCTTAATATCAGACCGTAATATAAACACACTTAACTACAAGGTAAATAATGAATTAAAAAACATTATAACATGGGTAGAGGCAAGCAGACTCTCCCTAAACCTACAATAAACAAATTACCTAGTAATAACAAATCAAAAGAACCCTGTTCAGCTAAATGTAAGGGCAAAAGATATAAATCGGCTATCGTCTGCCAAGTTATTAGGTGTTATCCTTAATGACAAGCTTTCTTTCAAAGGGCACATAAATAGTCTCATTAGCAAATTATCCTATGTTAACTTTTCTTAAAATAAAGAATTTTGTTCCAAAATGCATTTTGGAAAATCTTTACTATAGTCTTGTTTATCCTCACCTACTCTACTCTACTATCTTTCAGTAGGGGGCTATGCAGGTCAATACTTCCTACAACCTCTAATTATTATGCAAAAAAAAAATAATAATTCGTGTAATATCAGGGCCCCGACACTACCGTGAACACAAAACCCCATTTTTCAAAAATTTGTCTATGCTAAAACTTCATGATACCTACACCATTACAGTAAGTAGTCACATCTTTAAATTCACAAATGGAACTGAAAATGATCTTTTGACTAAAACAATTGCACAAAACCAAACATAGAGAATAAACAATCTCCATATCTCAAATTCCCTCACCCTAGACAAAGCAAAATTCACCTTAACGAAATCTCGGAGGGCCATCTCATATAAGGGCATAGATGAGTGGAATAATCTCCCTAAAAATGTTCAGGAGTGTCCCACCATTGGATCTTTTCGTAGAAATATTAGAAACTTCTATAATATTAACGAGAACATTTCTATCTTCGTTAGGTCTTATTTCTACGATGAATGGGGATAATTCCTATAGCGATTATTATTATTAATTGCGTTATCATAGTTTCTCTTATTATTTACAACGACAATGCTGATAACGACTTGATGTAATGAGTACAAATATTATTATTATTATTATTATTATTATTATTATTATTATTATTATTATTATTATTATTATTATTATTATTATTATTATTATTATTATTATTATTATTATTATT
>JABUQX010125312.1:55000-57500 GCA_015478945.1 Trachelipus rathkii
CCGCTCCGGGCAGGACCTTGAATTTACCAACGGACTAAAAAGAAACCGGAAATTCGCCTACATCATATATTATATAAAAGTGATGTTTAAAAGGCCATATAACTATATATATATATATATATATATATATATATATATATATATATATATATATATATATATATATATATATATATATATATATATATATATATATATATATATATATATATATGTAATAGTCCGCTTTTAGGGTAATCTTATGAGATATAAATTTTAAAAAAGGTAATCGATTTTATATTGCCATCTAAGAAGTTGTCATGTTGTTTGAATTACAGAATGTGCTTGAATGCATGCAATCGATATTAAAAAAAATCTTGTAATTAATAAGCACACATTTACGCATAAATATAAAAAATATTTACTAGATTTAGTTATATACTATATATATATATATATATATATACTTACCTCTATATATAAATCCTACTACCTATATATATATATATATATCTTATACTATATATATGCTGCCTGCACTCGAGGTAACCCTGAAATAACCTTATAACATATATATATATATATGTATATATATATATATATATATAACTCTATATATATATAGTATAACAGCCATGCCGCTAGCCTGCTGCCTTCGCTGCCTTGCAACTTCTTAACGTATGTAGCCAGCAACAACCAGCAACATAACACCGCTGTATATGCTGGTCCTTCTAATATATATATATATATATATATATTACGGGTTGCTAAAGAATCTGGCAACAAAAAGAGGTCAAATGTTCCTGGAGGTTAAAGGTAGCTTCACTTGGCGAGGTAGTCAAATATTTCATTATCACTTTTTTATCAGCAGTTGCTGGTAGAACATCGTTTTCTAATCCTTTGTTTAAATTGTTAATGTTTACAATTAGAAGACGTGTTTATTGAATAGTCGTAGATATTCACGAAGGTCTTGTGCGAGTCGTGAGCATTATTATTTGTTAAGGGTTGAGATCGTTAACCTTATCTTTAATTTATGATAAAACTAGTGCAAACGACTTGCACTTGTACTTGTACTTTGTGAATAATCAGACTTAATCTTAAGTTGCATTTGAAGAATAGTCAACCGTTAACTTAGACATATTCTTCTTGCAATGACTCAAACTAAATATCTTTGAGGCAAGAAACGATTTTACCAAATAGTTGTTTCAAGCTGTGAGAAACCGAAACTTTCTCAATCAGCCTCAGCTAAAAGAAACATCCGAGTTTAAGACTACCTTAGCCTCCAGGAAAACCTTTTAATATACTAACATTGGGTTATAGATAGCAAATAACCATTATTCGCAATTATCATCTAGGTTGCATCGAGTTAAATAATCGTAACTCAAACTGCACATTGCATAACATCGGCAAAAATAAATTAATAGATTACGTAATATAATCACCAACTATATTAACGTGCATAATAAAATACAAAGCAATCGACGATTGTTTTATCTTGAGAAAGTTTTGAAAGGATAAGAAACTTGAGAAGTTCTAGTTTTTCTTGTTCTAGTCTCATCGTTTCTCACTACAGACTTGGACTGCAGTTAACTTGAGAAAAGTTTTCGTACTTGGCTTTATTAGCTTAAAGTTGGGACTTACTTTTACGTTTTCCAAGTTTATAGAAAAGATATTTACTTGAGAAACATAGTTTCTCACCAGATTTGAACTGGTTATCTTGAGTAAACATTTTTGAATTGAAAAAAAATCTTACGTTAAAATTAATAGTCACACGTTTAATTTTTATAGTTTAACGGCTATATTCACACTTTACTAAAAAGTTAAGTAGTCATAAAATACTTTACTATATATATATATATATATATATACATATATAGATTTATATAGAACGAAATAACATATATATATATATATATATATATATATATATATACTGCTAACTCATAACTTATAACTTATACTACTGCTATATATATAACACATAACATAACACCGCTGCTATATATATATAATATAATACATATTTCAATTTGGATTTAAAGGAGACGAAATATTCCGTTGCCTTAATTGTGTATCCTCCACTGAGAAAGATAATATATTAAACAATTTAAACGGTATTAAACCGAATTCTCCTTAAGGGAAAAAAAAAAACACAATTAAATTTAATTTGGCAGTTTGTGTAGTTGCATTTTCTAATTTTATTATGGGTAATTTGCGGTTGCACTTGCGTATAGTCTATTTTTTTTTTGTTTAATTTGCGGGTAATAAGGTTTTCCGCATATATATATATATATATATATATATATATATATATATATGCTATCTTCAGCATATAACCATATATGTATATATATATATATATATATACTGCTATAACCCACACTTGACACCGCCGCTCACGGGCAGAGCCCCTATTCAAGAGGGGGTGTTGAACGTCTCAAAAATTCCATCTAGCGCGCAAATTACGCAGATGACACGGAGCGCAGGCTTTAAAGGAGTGAGGGAGATTAATGGAGTAGGA
>JABUQX010125313.1:0-12500 GCA_015478945.1 Trachelipus rathkii
AAATCTGTTCCGTTAGGGGAGCAGTAGCAGAAACACAAGATAATGGTAGTAGTAGGGAGAAAGATTTTAAGCCACAGAACATCGAAATTAGGAGATTCAAGATTCTCGAGACGTGTTACAGGAGTGTTAATGTTTATATAGGCACAGACTCCACCATTTAGTCTGAAATTATAGAAAAGGTTATAGTTGGAGATATTAAGTTTATTTGAAAAAGAATCCCTGGCTAGCTGGGTCTCAGACAGTAATAAAACGTTAGGTAGAGAGTTAGCGAGGTGATATTCCACAGATTCATGGTTAGCTTTGAGGCCACGAACGTTAGCAAAGTCAATAGAGAACCCCAGCCTACGCCCACCCCTACATCTTCTCTGTCCAGTCATTCAAACAGACAGCCTCACAAACAAAACACACACAATCGACCATACACAGCCCACCCAAAGAACCCTCGCCCACACAACAAACACACACACACACACACACACACACACACACACACACACACACACACACACACACACACACACACACACACACACACACACACACACACACACACACACACACACACACAGATCACGTACAAAAAAATAATATTAATTAAAACTTTAGAAAAAGCTAAAAGCTGCATTAATGAATAAATTAAATACGTAAAAAAACTTAAAAAGTTAAAAAGGTAAAACACTAAAACTTAGCTTAAGATTTCGGCATGTTCGAAAGATTAGGTTATGTTTCGTTCCATCTAAGTCTTCTTAAAAAGGAGTACAGCACATTAGACAGATACTATTGACACAGTGAAAACAGCTTGGAACTATTTTAGGTCACCAAGGAGAAAAACTACTGTATTTTAATAGGAATTTTTTTTTACTGAGACTAAATGGACAAATTTTAGACCAATGTGCAAAACAAGGTAGGTGAAAAGTTACGTTGAATTGTTACTATTTAGAAAAGCTTTTAAAGCAATTGTTGAAGCCTTAAAGAAACCTGAGATGAATCAGGATATTGAACTTTCTTCAAAAACCTCAAACCTTTTGAAATCTGTAATCACGAGAGAATTGGTTATATGCTTAATTATCATTTCAACTTTATTTTCCTTCACTCTCCCATTAGGTACTGTATTGCAGCCTCCATTATTAGTGACAGCAACTGCTCTTAATCATATTTAAAATGTGATCCTTGCTTTGAAAGATTTTCGCGAAAACATGGATGATAAAAATTTCAAGTAATTTGGAAATTGCAAACAGAACTTCTGCTTTCTCTTAATTATTTAATGAAGAAATGAAAATGTCTCGTGTCAGAATCAATGTTAAATGAAAAGAAACAAAGAAATTGCAATCCGTTTTCTTTTTGATTTTTCAAATCAGTTAAGAGATCAAGTTCTTGAACCATAGATCCACACTAACCAATTTTTTGTAAAGTGATTCAATCTATAATTTGGAAAGTAATTCATTAATTAATTTTAAAGTAATTTTACTCCTGCTCGACGTAATTGAGTACACCCTCCTAGATTAGGGCTCTGCCCGGGAGCGGTGGTATTTATCTTCAGTAAAAAAAAAAGAAAAAAAGAAAAAATCTACTAAAAATTTAAAAATTTATTTAAAATAAATTTGATTACTATGATCACATTTAGATTGATATATATCTATCTTACTGTATCGTGTACTCCAGAAACGATATTTCTCTACTCCGAAAAGTCTCAAAACAAACTTTCTCAATTATACAGAGTTAGAAATGAGTGTTCATCATTGCTACACAATGTAAATGGAGGATATTATAAATCATTTTGCTGTTAAGAGAGAAATAATAATAATAATAATAATAATAATAATAATAATAATAATAATAATAATAATAATAATAATAATACACACACACACACACTATATATATATATATTATTATATATATATATATATATATATATATATATATATATATATATATATATATATATATATATAGTATATATATATATATATATATATATATATATATATATTTATATATATATATATATATATATATATATATATAGTTATATATATATATATATATATATATATATATATATATATATATATATATATATATATATATATATATATATATATATATATATATATATATATATATATATATATATATATATATTAAACACCCCCAAAAAACTTATAAATGTCCTATCTCTATATATATATATATAGTATATATATTCTCTCTATATATATATATATATATATATATATATATATATATATATATATATATATATATATATATATATATATATATATATATGCGAAAATATAATAGTTATACTAGACTTCTATAATAATTTTATACTTACGCATAACAAATGATGTGTTACCTTAGAGGTAAATAAAAGAATTCTGCAAAATTTAACTTTATGCAAATTACAATATTTTTATTTGTTATTTTCATTCTCATATTTATTTTCATTCTTACTGATTATGAGTCTCACATTCTCAAATATTCTCAAATTTTTTACATATTTTCTTCTTCTTTGATCTGCCCTCATTTGCATTCATTTTTTCTTAAAATATGCCTAAAATTAAGAAGAATTTTATTTCATTCCTTATTCCTTGTAGCCTCCAGCTCTATTTTATACACCACCTCTCTTCCGGCGCGGTGTTTAAAGTTAAACCAAATTCATTTTTTGGCTTTTAATATTTTCGACACACTCTTATGAATTCATTGCCCTAATTTCTAAGGATTTCTTTTCTTTTCTCCAACTTGAAGTAACTCTCTCTCTCTCTCTCTCTCTTATCATTTTTATAGAGTTAACTAATACTCCAGGGGGTCATTATCAATAATAATTTGAATGGAAATGCTAAAATTAATCAATATATTATTTAAATATACGTATAGCACTATATAATTTAGTAAGTTCTTTAGTGAGATTGAACCTGTAACTAATGTTTTAACATCATCCATTTTTGTCACCAATTTTCCGTTACCTAAAACAATGTGAAAAAGGGAGAGCAGAGTAAGTGCCTTTTAAAACCAATGTTTGTGTTTAAAATTTTTATTTATTCGAAAGATGCGTACAGTTATGATATGATTAAAATGCAGGTACACTACCAATAAGGTAATAATAGTCACCCAAATAAAATGGCTATTAGGTATATTAAAAAGACGAAAAATTCAGCCACCCTCCCCCATGCAAAAAAAAGTGTCGAGACATCAGCATGATAACAATGACTCAAAAAAAAATTATTTTGAACTAAGTTTCAGAATTCAAGGAACTCATATCGAACTAATCGAGAAGGAAATAAAATCGCCAAACAGATTTTCTGGGAGGGGGGAGGGAAGTATGCAACATTACTGGGAACCACAGCAAACATTTTTATGCAAAAACCTATCTGCTTAATAATAATAATAATAATAATAATAATAATAATACACACACACACACACACACACACACACACACAATAATAATAATAATAATAATAATAATAAGCAATCGCTACGCGAAGCTGGAATGCGAACGTTCCGGGTTGCCTGAAAAGCGAGTGCCCAGGCATGCCTAAAAAGTGAGCTACGCTCGCATTGGAGCCTTTCCTAACTTCGCTCGCTGCGCTCGTGGTACAAACACACACACACATCAACATCACATATAGCAAAGTATATATATATATATATATATATATATATATATTATTGTTGGTATATTATATATATATTAAAAATATAATATATATATTATATATATTACTTATATATGTTTTTTTTATTGTTATTATGGTTTTATATATATATTATTATTATTATTATATTATTATATATATATATATATATATTATATATATATATATATATATATATTATATATATTATTACTATTTTTATTATTAAATAAGCTTTTCGTTTCAAAATTAGATTATATATATATATATATATATATATATATATATATATATATATATATATATATATATATATATATATATATATATATATATATATATATATATATATATCAATTATATATAATATTATATATATTATATTTTTATTATCGCATTATATATTACATATATAGTATATATATCCTTCCATAAATCTTTATTCAGTCAATTTTGCTCAAAATAAATTATTCTTTTTTTCTCTTTATATATACTGTATATATATATATATATATATATATATATAGATATATATATATATATATATATATATATATATATATATAACAGTATATATATATTTAATATATATATATATATATATATATATATATATATATATATATATATATATATATATATATATATATATATATTCATTGTGCATAATATAAAAATTAATCGAATTATTGTGCATAAAAAACCTATCTAACTTTAACAAACTACAAGGCGAATACCCCCTAGATCACACGCTCAACAAATTACTGACCTCCACACCTTTTTTCAAAAAAATCCTAAAACTACATTCTTAATTTTCTATTTTCAAAATATTTTTCTTACATTTTATTAACTTTTATTTTAGAAATTTATTTAAGCCGTTTTCGTTTTGGCAATATTCTTACGAATTCTTACGAAAAATAAGAACGTTCTCAAAAAAATCGTTCGTTTTGTCAAATTTTAAGAAAATTTTGAGAATATTCTCACCAAACGTAAGAATTTTGACAAATTCCGTAAGATTGCTATTTCGCTGTCTTACCGAAAAATTCTATTCTTACCAAAAATGTAAACAAAGGAAATGATGCCAGAAAGCAGTCATGAAATTTTTTTTCTTTTATTTTTTATTTTTTTACAATGGAATCAATTTAATGACTTTAAGAGTAGTGAGATTGTGTCAAATATTTGCGTGATATTCACAATTTTAATTATCCTTAAAATATTCATTAAAAAATGCAATGATAATGTTTTCACTACGTGGTAGGCCCGTTTTAATTTGTGACACCTGAAGATGCTTCCTTGAATAAAATGGCTTTAATTTTCAGCTTTGCCAATTTTTGATGAAAAGATCTGTTACAATGATGCACTTTTCATTTGTTTTTTTGTAACAAATACTATATATATATATATATATATATATATATATATATATATATATATATATATGTATATATACATATATTATATATTTATATATATATATATATTTATATATATATATATATATATATATATATATATATATATATATATATATAGAGAGAGAGAGAGAGAGAGAGAGAGAGAGAGATATATATATACTCTTCCCCCGAAGACATCATTCCAAACACTGATTATGATTTTTGTAATGTTTGTAAACAAGTTTATAAGAATAAGAATTCATTCGCGGTCGTTTTGGCACGAAACCGTTCTTAAAATGCGTAAGAATTTGTCTTATCGAGCGTAAGACAAATGCTAAACGAAAAACGGCTTAATCTTCATACCAACATCGTCTGAAAGAGGATCCAGTTTGATCGAAAGCTTACCTTTATTACTTTAATTTTTTGAAGACTTTGCATGAAAATAATTTCTTAGAAATAGTTTGTATTTTAATATTATGCTCTTCCTTCATTATATATATATATATATATATATATATATATATATATATATATGTATATATATATTTTATATATATATATATATATATATATATATATATATATATATATATATATATATATATATATATATATATATATATATATATATAGTTCTATATATATATATATATATATATATATATATATATATATATATATATATATATATATATATATATATATATATATATATATATATATATATATATATATATATATATATATATATATATATACAAATATTTTTTGAAATTGTTAAATATCGAAATGGAAATTTATTTCGATATACCGAAATCGAAGTAAAAATAATAATAATAATAATAATAATAATAATAATAATGATAATAATAATAATAATAATAATAATAATAATAATAACAATAATAATAATAATGTTAATAATAATAATAATAATAATGTTAATAATAATAATAATAATAATAATAATAATAATGACACACAATAAAAATAATAATAATAATAATAATAATAATAATAATAATAATAATAATAATAATAATAATAATAATAATAATAATAATAATAATAATAATAATAATAATAATAATAATAATAATAATAATAATATGAAGAAGAAGGAAGAAAGAAGAAAGAAGAAAGAAAGAAGAAAGAAAGAAAGAAGAAAGAAAGAAAGAAAAAGAAAGAAAGAAGGAAGAAAGAACGAAAGAAGAAATAAAGAAGAAGAAAGAAATAAGAAAGGAGGGAAGAAAGAAAGGAAGAAGAAAGAAAGAAAGAAAGAAAGAAAGAAAGAAAGAAAGAAAGAAAGAAAGAAGAAAGAAAGAAAGAAGAAAGAAAGAAAGAAGAAAGAAAGAAAGAAAGAAAGAAAGAAAGAAAGAAAGAAAAAAAGAAAGAAAGAAAGAAGAAAGAAAGAAAGAAGGAAAGTTGGAGAAACCGAAAGGAAGGAAGAAAGAAAGAAAGAAAGAAAGAAGAAGAAGAAGAAGAAGAAGAAGAAGAAGAAGAAGAAGAAGAAGAAGAAGAAGAAGAAGAAGAAGAAGAAGAAGAAGAAGAAGAAGAAGAAAAGAAGATTCAAAATAAAGACCATATTACCAATTTGAAAAGAAGTATCATTAATGGTAATAAATCTAATAATCATAATACCATAACTATTATTTTAAAAAAGTCTGTTGTAACTTATTATTAATAATATTAATAATAATAATAATAATAATAATAATAATAATAATAATAATAATAATAATAATAATAATAATAATAATAATAATAATAATAATAATAATAATAATGATAATAATGATAATAATGATAATAATGATAATAATGATAATAATAATAATAATAATAATAATAATAATAATAATAATAATAATAATAATAATAATAATAATAATAATAATAATAATAATAATAATAATAATAATAATAATAATAATAATAATAATAATAATAATAATAATAATAATGAAGAAATGTTGTTACTTCTTGAGGCTATTGTATTGTTATGCACTTAAGGGCGATTTAAAACTTTGTTTGAAGTTTAATTGTAAAAACTTTTTTGAACAACTTCCAAAAATAATCTCTAAGAAAGAGGATGAAATTATGCTGCCAGCTTCTTTCTCTCTTTTATTATTATTATTATTATTATTATTATATTATTATTATTATTATTATTATTATTATTATTATTATTATTATTATTATTATTATTATTATTATTATTATTATTATTATTATTATTATTATTATTAAAAATGACACTGAAAATAAATAAGTCATTAACTATATATATATATATATATATATATATATATATATATATATATATATATATATAATAGTACATAACTATATATATATATATATATATATATATATATATATATATATATAAATAATAATAAATAATAATAATAATAATAATAATAATAATAATAATAATAATAATAATAATAATAATAATAATAATAATAATAATAATAATAATAATAAATTAATAATAATAATTACCTAAAATTTATAGAAAAAAAAGGCAAAATTATTTTTTTTCTTAAGGAAAATATTATGAAGGCGAAACTGACAAAGTGCCATACGCAGAAGTAACAAAAATGTTTTTATTTTATTATGGAAATATTATTCTTTTCTTTTCTAAAATTTTCAATCATGTATGAGGAAAAGTAATCTTTTTTTATGCACTTCCCCACCACTCGCTGACAAAGGCTCCTTTCAAGAAGGATGCTTGAAAATTTAATAAATAAGGAGAAGCCCCCGCCAAAGCCCCCGCCAAAGCCCCCCTCTTATGCAAACCTCTCATGTGGGCGCTAACCAAGCTTTAAAGAAAGAAATGGTAAATGCACTAAGCAAACAGATGATTTCATAGAATTTTCGTTCGAAGGCATGACACCCCTTATCACATAAGAAAATCGTAACAGTAATAGAATGAGAGGCCAGCTCCTTCGAGTATTTGACACACTATAGTACCTATAAAATAGATAAAGCACCAACATTACGTCACAGAGATATAAAAGGTCATGAGAATTAAAAATTAATAGGCAGTTTATTAGTCTTCTGTACTTGGATTCAATCCTACCCAAAAGATGAGTGGAGGAGCGGCTCCCAGCCCCAGACCAGATATGAAAATTCTAGGCTGGATAAGAACTTTATACAGAAACTGTAAAGTAAAAAATTCTTGCAACCTAAACAAAACTCCCAGCAACTTTGAAGTCGCCTTCGCAACAATTTTCATATGAGGTTCACAAGACAATTTGTTGTTTATGTTGTCAACAGTGAGATGATAGAGCCATCGAAAAAGATAGTAATGTTAGGATGAGGAAGACAAGCAGTTAAGTTTTTAAAGTGTTGAAATTCACAAAGTTGAGGAGACACCACAGTGAAATTCAACGCAGATCACTCTAGAACAACCTTAAATGCAGAAAATGCAGATTCAATATGAGTGAAAGAATAAAGAATTAATTTAACTTCATAAGAATGAAGAGATTGTCAAAAGCAAGTAAGAAGATCCCTAATAAAACTGAACACTGAGAAACACCAAAATTAAAAGAGAGTAAAGAGAAGTGGCTCTATCAACAACTGTCGATAAGAAATGATTTTAGAGAAAACTAAACAGGAGGATCCCCAAAGGAAGGGGCTTAAAAATCATCAATGAATGCCAAACCGTCGTACGCTGAAGTTAGGAGATTCTATATTATTGTGCCGTATGACTGGAGTGTTTTCATGGTATAAAGACCCCCATGACGAAAATTTTAAAAAAGAAAATTGGAGTTAGATATATTAAGATCGTTAGAGAAGGATTCCTTAGATATTTGAGTCTCAAACAAAACAAGTAGGTTAAAAAGTTATCATAGTGCATAAAAACAATAATCAACGCTTACTCAAACCCCAACGCCATCTCAAAGCAACCATTCAAATGATTAAACACACTCACAGGTACCCAAGCGCAAAAAAAAAAAAAACTAAATAAACTAATAATAAATCCTATAGTAAAGCAAAACTAAAAAATCTAAATGAAAAGTTAAAAAATTGTTCTAAGCTAGGAGGCTAAAAATAAAAAAATAAAAATTAAAACATCAATTTATCTTTTAAAAGAGCTGACTCATTGCTTAAAACATTTAAAACGGTAAACTGACCAAAATTATCAAGTGTTTTTAAATAAGAAAAAATCATTTGAATTTTTTGCTTTGGTTTTTTATGTTTTCACTTTTATTTATTTAATTCATAATTTCCTGTCTACCTTAGCTTAACGGTAGCGCGACTAAATCAAAAGGCATAGGGCCCGGATTTGATCCCTGGTCCGGATCCTAGGTAGCAATTACCTAGAGAAGTTCCCCCCTTGAATAGGGCTATGCCCATGAGGTGAGAATTTTTATTTAAAAAAAATTAAAAAAATTATTTAATTCATATTTATTTTCAAATTTATATGTTTTATTCTTATGACAAAGCTTAGAAACGTTTGTTAAAATTTTGGCAATTCATTGCTGATTTTATATAAAAAAATAAAAATAAAAATAAATAATAAAAAACTAAATCAGTTTATCTATTGGAAATTGAAATAATTTTATGTTTTAAAAAGTTCGCATGAACTGAAAATTTAATTTTTCAACAAACTATTATAAAATTTTTGTTGCAAAGTTCAAAACAAAAATTATAGAAATCTCTTAATTTTATTAATATTATTTTAATTAATTTTATTAATTATATTCCAAAAACTACAACAATAATCTTTTTGAAATAAGAGAAATAATGAGATTTTTCATCAAAATCACAACTAGGGTTGTCGGACGCTTCGCACCGGTGCAGTGCGGTGCACGTTCCGCTCATTTTGGTGCGGTGCCAAGAAATGGACTGGTGGTCCCGTGCGGTGCGGTGCGGTGTGGTGGGGAAAATCCCAGTGCTTGACCAACTTTAGTTACGACGTTTGAAGTGATGCTTCTGTGACATTTTAGTTACATTTTTGAAGGAAAAATAAATACTGTTACACCAGTTAAATTTTTGAAGTATTATTAATTTATGACATTTCTGTAGCATTTTAAATATATTTTTGAAGTTATAATAGTCGTCATAACATTTCGGTCTAACTTTAGTCACATTTTTAAAGTCATTATAAATGTTGAGGCACTGTAACCTCCGGCTAGTTTTCTGAAGTTTTAATTATATTTAAGTCACATTTTAAAGTCATAATGACTGTGGTCACAGTTTTGAAGAATTTTAGTCATATTTTCGAAGTTAAAATAATTCATGTGACATGTTAGTGATATTGAATTCTGTAACGATTTGGTTATGGTTTTGAAGTTGTAATTACCGTTTCGATATTTTGTGAAATTTTTAGTCACATTTTTTTAGTTATAATGATTGTTATGACCCCATTTTTTTATTCTTTTAGTAAGAATTTCAAGTTACCCCTTCTCTTACCTCCCTTTAGTAAGAATTACCAGTGACTCCACTTCTTACTCCCTTTTAGTAAGAATTAAGTTGTAGTAATTTTTATGATACACCTGAAGTTATAGTAATTGTTTGACCCCACATCTTTGGCCTTTTAGTAAGAATTACAAGTGACCCCATTTCTTACCCCCCTTTTAGTAAGAATTACCAATGACCCCATTTCTTACCCACTTTTGGTAAGAATTAAGTTGTAGTAATTGTTATAATATCTATGTCGTTCTAGTTACATATTTTATGTACCTTACTTTACTCAATAAAGTTCACAACTCACGGGTAGTGCCCTATTCTAAGAAGGGAAATACTCTAGGTAATTTCTACCTAGATCCGGACGAGGGGTCGACCCAGGACTTATGCCATACGACTCTATCGTTCTACCGATTTTGTCACAATATGTTTAAAGAAAGTCGAAGTTTGCACAAATGTACACTTGAATATTCCTTTATTGTTTTGTATACACGATTGTAAAAATAATAATAATAATAATAATAATAATAATAATAATAATAATAATAATAATAATAATAATAATAATAATAATAATAATAATAATAATAATAATAATAATAATAATAATAATAATAATTCAATTCAATTCAAAACAATTTATTCAAAACATAGAAAATACAATTTAGTTATAATAACAAAGATGACATAAATTTTTATATTATATTGTCAAATATTTTACAATTTCAATACATCAATCAATTATAATAACCAAAATTAATTTCCCTAGTATGTGAAATGGGTCTACTAATTGCAACACAGTGTTGTGTCCTTTGAAACCCGAAATACATTTAATAATAATGAGTCTAAAAAATAATTAAACCATAACAATAATAATAATAATAATAATAATAATAATAATAATAATAATAATAATAATAATAATAATAATAATAATAATAATGATAATAATAATAATAATAATAATAATAATAATAATAATAATAATAATAATAATAATAGTAACAATAAAAACAGTAATAATAATAATAATAATAATAATAATAATAATAATAATAATAATAATAATAATACTAATACATATTAATAATAATAATAATAATAAAATAATTTTTAATAAAAATAAAAGATATAATAGTAAAACAAGTTATATTACTAGTAACAGTATCAATACAGTCATTACAAACAATGAAACCAAACATAATGCTATTTCATATCCTAATAATGATAATTGTATAATAACGATGGCATCAATCATAACAGTAGTGACAGTAGTATCTGTACGAACGAAATTAATAATAATACCACTAATAATAATAATAATAATAATAATAATAATAATAATAATAATAATAATAATAATAATAATAATAATAATAATAATAATAATAATAATAATAATAATAATAATAATAATAATAATAATAATAATTATTATTATTATTATTATTATTATTATTATTATTATTATTATAATTATAATAATAATAATAATAATAATAATAATAATAATAATAATAATAATAATAATAATAATAATAATAATAATAATAATAATAATAATAATAATAATAATAGTATAATAACAATGATCATATATATTATTATTATTAATAATAATAATAATAATAATAATAATAATAATAATAATAATAATAATAATAATAATAATAATAATAATAATAATAATAATAATAATAATAATAATAATAATAATAATAATAATAATATAATTATAATACAATAATTCTATTTACTAATTAATACTAATTGTATCCATAATAGTGTTAATACAATAATAATAATAATAATACGCACACACACACACACACACACACACACACACACACACAGTTTGCCTGCAATAAGAGGGATATATTAGGTTAGATGAGGCTTACTACATAAAACATTTAAAACCAGACATTAACATAAAGTTTAACGTATTGTCACTTAAATTAAATATAATATGAAATGTAAAAATCTAAAATCTAATTTGTAATTTTAATTTTTTAAATCTTGTATTATAATTCATTCAAATGTT